>CAHIKZ030000256.1:1335000-1402500 GCA_903632075.3 Acanthosepion pharaonis
GTCCTATCTCTGTAACCGGGTCTGGGTGGTATTCATACCAGTTATTATTATTATTAATTATTATTATTATTATTATTATTATTTCCTTTGATTTCTGTTGTATACATATTTCCTTTCGGGTCCCAACCAGAGAGCTAAGGTCAGTAATGGCATCATGACATTTTCCACTGAGCAGTTTTGAAAAAAATCACATTTATTTTACATAGATAAGGCTATTCGTCGCTTCGTAAGGTGTGAGCTGTATTTGTGAGAATAATTTTTCGTATTTAAGGCATGAGCTTCCAAGAATCCCTTCAATGAGTCTAATGGAATCATTTCAAATCAATCCGAGGGCTCGAACTACAACTGGAATTTTTGATGTCCTCATATTCTACATTTTTGAGATTTCGATTTCAAGGTCCTTGTATTTTGATATTTCTTTTCAAGATCTTCAATGATACATTACAGTCTGTAGGGGCTGCTATGTCAATAAGAAGGCACATTTTGTTTCTACGATCTCTAATCCCGATGTCTGGGAGATTAGATATGATTTTTCTGTCAGTATTATATTGTAAAGTTTCATAAAATTGTTACAGGTTCTATTTCTGTAACCGGGTTTGGGTGGTGTTCCTAGCAATTTATTGCAGTTTACTTTCCGTAAAAATTGCAGATTTTCCAGTGCAGATATTGGCCCACTCTGCCATGCCGAGTTTTATATTCAGTGGGTGCCAATACTGCGCAACCTGATACAAGATGTTTAATTTGTTTCTGGATATTTATCACAGAATCTGCATTTTGGGATAACACAATTTTTCAGTATGTGTGCTTGGTAATTTCTAGTTAGCAAGCATTGGTCCTGTGCAGCAAGAATAATACCTTCGGTTCCAGCTTTTAACCCTATGGGTACGGGGTTTGTCTACATCAGCTTGTTTGGTACGGGCAGAATATTGACTGTAAAGCGGTTTATCTTGTCATCGTTTCTGTATCTGGCCGGATGCATTTGCCTTTGCTTTCTTTTTTAAGTATTTTGCAGCTGCTGTCGTTGTATTGTGCTTTACTTGCATTTCTTCACCCATTTGAAACTTCATTTTGAACTTGTTGGCTTCCTTTATTATTATTATTATTATTGAATTAGACATCAGCCCACTAAAAAAGTAACACTTGGACTCAAATATACAAAGCCCAATATACCCCTCCTGGTGATCGGTCTGATAAGAGTATATCAAGCTCACGCACCAGAACCAAATGTGTACCATAAGGGGACAGTTTTTTCATAACCTTGCAGGCGGGGCCCAGTTAGAAATAATTTTGGGTTGGTTAACTTAGTCCACACAGGTCTCTGATCAAGGAATTTCTCAAATATCTAGTCTAACTCCCAAGTCGCCTTGTTCATCTCCTCGCCTTAGTTTACTGTTGGTTGACATTAGAGACACCAGCTCTCTTCTTCAACTTTCTAAGTTGTCTTCAATAAAAAAAATGTTTCACTCGAAAAGTTCCAACTCTTCCACTAATTTCTGGTTATTTCACTCTTTTTCCTAGACTCTCCTGGACCATCCCCGGTGCTTCGATAATGATTGATTGATTGACTTGTTTGTTTAACGGCATATCAACTGCTTATGGGTCATTTAATGCCCAAATTTGATTTTCTTGGTAGCTTTGAAGTAATAAAAATGTTTTTCTGCTTCCACAATTGAATAGATAGTAGATGATACTCAGGTTTTGTGCGTGTACATATTTGTGTGGACATAAATACTAGAGGCAGTGATATGTGCCGTTTATGTTCTTTCATGTCAACCTCTATGGATTATTTAAGGCTGAATGCAGCTGTATGCCTCCAACTACAAAAGTTGTATTGTCGGTAATTCTACGATAAATGGGTATTGTTGGCATATATATATATATATATATATATATATATATATATATATATATATTTATAAAAGGATAGAATCCAAAAGGTAGAACCCAATGTCCAGGACAAAGTAAGAATATATTAAAAAGGCTTAAACACTAATATTCCATGGTTATAATTTATTACATTGGAATCGTAATTACGATCCAATTCATCAGACCTACAAATTCAAAAGGAAATCAGAAAAAATATAACTCCGGGAATAAAAAATAAAATTTAGTGAAAGTGTATGTATGAGAGGGGGAGGACGAATGTAAGAGGTAAATGAAAGCTCTAGAGAGGTGGGGGGGTAACAGACGAGAGAAGAACAGGAAGGCCTAAAAGTGAAGGTGAGGATTAAAATTTAACAGAGAGGAGTTTTAAAGAGATGTCAAAAGACGGTTTAAATAAGTGAGATACAGATAAATATGACTTATTTTCCGATGCATAATTCATTACTGATTCGGTGACCAGCGATTCAGTAATGAATATACCCATGGAATATTAGTGTTTAAGCCTTTTTATTATATATATATATATATATATATATATATATATATATATATATAGCGAGAGAGAGGTATTGTTGGTGTTTTATACTTTCATAGGGTTTTTTTTTTTTGTTTATTTCGGAGTTCCCTATTTGCCCATAGTTAGTACCCAAACAGGTGCCTCCGAACCTGGAAACATCAGCAATTAAGAGGTAGTATCATGCTCCTCAAAACCTTAAATCTCCCGGCCTTGCTGCCGGATATAGTTAATCGTCATACCCAGAATGCCTGGTCCGACCATCACCTTATAGTCTTATTCGGTTCTCTTGCACGGACAAGATACTTATCTATTTCTTCCCACTCTTCCAGATTATCTGGCACGTTTTCTTCTTGTTTCATTTATATGCTGCCTGCTTTCAAGACGTGGGCGATCATGGCTTTCTATACAACCCCTCTGTCCTTTTTAGCTCTTAGTAAAATTTATTTTCTTGCTATCTCTTCTAAAACTTGTTCTATCAACTATTTACACAAGATCGTTAGGTATATTATCTGTTGCTTTCCTCTGTTCCTCTTGCCTTCAATATATTCTGTGAGTGTCTAATTTTCCAAGCCATCTTTACTCATTAGGTTCTTTAGAAATTTCAATTGGCCCTTTCTGATTCTAAGTATATGTCATTTTGTCTCTATTTTCCTCCTTACACGTTCAGTTCATGGTATTCTCAGCATCCTCCTGTTACTTCAAGTTTCTTCATCTGTGAAGAGAGATTGTCCAGCCTTGAATGTCATATAGGATGACTGATATTGCATAACAGTTCAGCACTCTTTTCTTTTCTTTGTCTACTACCACCAAATCTGATCTTCCACTCTTGATTTGGTGATCTGTTTGTATCTTCAGAGTCTCAAAGAACTTGTTGTGTTTCATTTTCCAGAAGAGATTCTTTTCGTTACATAGACATATTTAAATTATTTACATACAGACTAATGTTCTCATATTTGTGCTCATTTTGATAATGTTTCGGCCGTTGTGTCCTCTGGTCTTCATCAGGGGCTTGTCAATTCAGGGAATTTCGAACTGAATCCTTTATTTAATCTACGTTTGGTAGATTGTTCGCGTTCCTCTGAAACTGTTGATATTCTGTATTGTTCTTCTTTAGTACTGCTCAGTTATTGCTCGCCTCTTTTACACTGAGTCCCAGTACACACTACCCGGTTCAAAGATTGAACCCACAATTACTATGTCACCAAATACACGAACCAACGTTTTAATCCATTAGTCTAGATTCAATCTGCTTTACATAAGCTATTAGTGTGAGGCACCTCGAGGTGGTGTAAGGTTTAGCAAGCTTGTCTCGCTAGAACAATTACGAGTAGTGAGTTCGACCCTCACTGGGTGTCCCTTACTTTCGGCCTTGTGCCACATCCAAGCTACGCTTGGAAATATATCAGATCTAAGCTACGATTGGAAAATCACCATAAGCTATTGGTGTGTGTGTGTGTGTTTGATCAGTTCATTTCTAAGCAAGGCGATAATGCCACTAAGACGCAATGTGTCTACTGGAAGTAAAACAGAATGAAAACATTCGGAAACCCAATCCTAAACAGGAAACAAATGATAAATCTATATTCCTGTTCAAAAAACCAGGGAAGAGTATTAACCAGAAGATAGGCGAACCTATTTACTCATATTGAGGAAAAACTGTAAATAAGTTGTAAATAACATTTCAGAGTTTGGCGGAGATGTTAGAAGTATAGAGTTGAAGTAGATTTAAAAATGAACCGGGAAGACAGTCCTAAGTAGAAAACAAGGGATAAACCGATACTCTTGTTCAAAAGACCTTTTATCCACTGGGCCACGTATTTCCAAGAACACATGTCCTAGTAGATAAAAGCGTTGGTTGAGTAATCCAAAAAAAGTAATTTGACCCAAAGAGTTTAATACCTAGCCACAGCAGAGGGAACAAAAACTGGGAGAGTTGAGTTACTAAAGGGAATTAACTGAAACTGAGATATCCAAAAAAGGCATGTCACGTGAAACTAGAAGAATCTATCCCCGTGAACTAAATAAAGGATTCGGTTCGAAATTCCAACATATATTACCTGAAGAATGTCGGAGCGTACAACAGCCGAAGCGTCGGGAATATGGGAATAAAAATGAGGACAACAGTCTGAACAATGTAAATAGTTACAATACCTCATCTCAGAAAATATAGACGATATATGTTTACTGTTTCGTTTTTTATCTTTAAAAAATTATTTGATGTTTTCTTGTGTCATATCTATGTCGCTATATAGTTGGTTCTTATAGCCTTACTAGCAGCATGGCCCGGCGTTGCCCGTGCTTGATTAAAAAATTGTACGACTCATACAGCAATTGCTACCACTTGACTAAATATTTTTGCCCTTCCTTGCCTTTAAAGGAGTGCCCTTTGCCGTGCTGATGTTGCTACATGCCTTACTTCTTGCCTATCTCACACTGCGAATTTTTTCTAAGCTCTATATTAATCATTAAATCTGTTACGAAAAAAGAACTAAACAAAATGAACACAAAACGATCAGCTTTAAAAAAGGACCCGTAACTGGAAAAACCGAATGAAAAAAAGAATGTTAACAACAAATACTTTTTCACACCCAACACAGTTCTGCGGTATCAGGATCAACGTTGAGTTTAAGCAAGCGAATGAGCCAATTGGAGTAAAGTGCCATGCAGATTTAAATTTTTCCCACTTGTGACGAATGCAGCTATCGATTTTTTTTGCATGCTAGTTAACATTCGTGTCAGTCAGCTGTTGGCTCTCTCTCTTATTTATTCATCTGTAGTGGAAAGGGAAGTAAAGTTAGAATATTTATGAGTTGTTACTTCCTTTAGTCGTTTTTAATAATCTATACATATAAAATATTTATCTGCATTTAGTCAAAATTAGTTCCCGAGCAAATTGAACTGTTTAATTAATCAGTTCATTTACCCCTACATTTTTTAGAATGCAGTCTTTCATGTGAGGCCCTCGGACACCTTTGCTAATCTTTTTCTTCCAAGAGATATTTCCATTTCACTGTTATATTAAACTCTAATTTTTAACATGAAAAGATATTGAGCAAAAAAGTGATTTACATAATACCAGGATTAATTAATGAATCATAGATACCATTGAATGTCTAAAAAATATAAAGAGATTAATTTAATTAATTTAAAGAGATTAATTAGACCGTTCATTGGTCTCTATTTTAGTTTGAAATTCTTTATCTCCGTTCTATTGAATTTCAATACATTGTTTCAAGACTTTCCTTTCATTACATCTCACTATTAAAACTTTTTAATAACTGCCGTCATTTTTGACGTCATAAGTTTAGTTATACTACAAACTCTGTAAATATAATTATATTGCAATATTGGCAAGGTTTTATTGAAACATTTTTGATTTTATTAAAGCATTTTACTTAAAAACATTGCTGGAAATTTATTTTTGGTTTTATTTCTTCGAGGTCTTGTTAGAAAGTTTGAAACTCTTGTTTTTAATCGTTTCCCAACCATTCCATTTATCAGCACCCCCGTTTATTAGATTTTCTCATTTTTCTAATCCCTTCCCGTTGTTTCTTAGATTTTCTGACTTCTCGCTTTTATTACGACCCTTCTTTTATTTGCTACCGGAGAATAGGTATTTGTAGCATTTTTTTTTGGGGGGGATGTTCTGATGGTTTCCCAGTCGGATAATTCAGTTCCATCTGTTGCTTCTTTTTTTCCATTATTCATGAACAGTATTCCACATTTCTTATTGCTAAATTCCATTCCTGTCCAGATGAACATTCTGAATATTTATTTGAGAATTCCAAATTTCTATTTCTTCTTGGCAAAAATTGTGTTATTCTTGTACAAGAATTTTATAAATGTACAAGAGGTGATTCGTCTTTACTCGCCATTTCTATGAATCTGTATACTTGGTCGCATTTCTTTCATGCATATCATCGTTATATTAATAGTATTGGAGATATTTCGTTCTTTGGGGATAACTTTTCTACTGTAATTTCTTTCTGATGGGTTCTCTGCTAGTTTTTTTTTTTTAAAGCCCCTTTGTTATGAAGTGGTTTACGACTATATCATGTTGAAACACTAGTCCAATCACCGAAGTTAAGCAACGTTGAGTCTGGTCAGTATCTAGATGAGTGACCGCTTGGGAATACCACCTTTTGTAGGTTTGTGTGTGTGTGTGTGTGTGTGTGTGTAGTATAATAGATAAGGCCTCGGAATGATAAATCATATAATTTCAGTTGGGTTCAAATACCCTTGGTAAAGGCTTGACTCTAGTTTGTTTTCCCCAATATATGGGTTGAATAATAAGACTTGTATCTGAAAATTATTATCTCCCCAAAATTCTTAATACACTATCCATACGCAAAAGAAAAAACAACAAAACCAAAAAAAAAGTCCGCTAAATCTGAAAGAAAAAAAAAAAACATTAGACGCTTAAACTTAATTCACATTTAAAATCAGTCCAAGTTATTGGAATACCCTTTATTTTTAAAGTTTCTACATTAAAAAAAATTGGCTCTGTTTCTTACAAGCTTTTCATAAGGAGTAATGATTATCAATTACACATAAAGACTAATTCCATTTAATAGTTGCCATTATATTCCGGGTTAAGTGGAATGGCTTGTGACTTTTTTGAGGCGCATAAGAAAAAGAATTCGTCTTTTTTTAATGCGCCAATCAGCCACTGTAACAAGTGAATTAAATCTCTCAGAAAAAAAAAGCTGTATTTCTTTTAAAAATCTAAACAAAGGCAAGGTTCTTTCATGTTTAAAAGTGATATGGCTGGTCGTGTAATGGATAGTGGCTGGGAATAAGAAATCGGAGAGCCACGTTCGAATTCCAGTTTACCATTCGTCCGTGGCTTGAATATTGTTGTCACATGTCGTCTGGTGCTTCTGCTATGCATCTAGAGATTCTTGACAAAATCCAAACGAGATTCTCTGCAATGTTATCGGCCCTGGCCTAACATTCCGGTTTCATTTATTTTCACACAGCCATATTGAAATTTCCGGTGCCTTATATATATATATATATATATATATATATATATATATATATATATATATATATATATATATATCAGTAATCCGTTGGTATAATCCAGGCGAGTCCTATTAACGCAACATAGAATTTGAAATATGTTATTTTCAATAAACAGAGCTAAATTTCTTAACGATTGGAATTAAGATACCTTTTAGTGAATGACCATTTTCATCTACGAATTTTAATATAAAAAATTCGCAGGATTTTTCAAACTGTTCCTGCTATATATATATATATATATATATATATATATATATATATATATATATATATATATATATATATATATATAAAATGGCAATTGTTCTGATGAGCTTTCTTCATTGGTACATGAGTAAATTTTCGCTTTTCATTGGGCTGGGTAGGAGGTAGCTATAATTATTTTTCCGTTTGTGGTCTAAGAAGTTGACAACTCGATTTAATGATAGGAGTTTTCAGGAAAATAATAATGACACAACACGTTCATGAAAGCTTACGTCAAACAATTTCATGCATGCGTACGTGTGTGCATACGTGCGCCTGCGCACACACGAGCATACACGCATGTAGGAACATGCGTTACACACATTCCATCAGGAACATACAAAGACATTTCCTTTATCATGCAAACAGACACACAATCAATTGTCAATATATTATAGTTAAAATGCGATGTGCGTAAGTAATCAGAAACAGTATATTAAAATTGGTCTTGCTGTTACTACTTGTCTTGTTGTCTAATTACAAGACCTTTAGTTGTTTCGTTCTGTTGATTCTGTGTGAGGATTTTGTGCTGAATGGTTGATAACATTTAAAAAGAACACACGTCTCTTAAAATAGAACGTTCTAAATTTCTTTATTTAACAGAGTGACATTAATTATCCGCAAAATAGCGTCATGAGGAAGCAAAAGCCGGCCTGTAGGAAAAGCGAAAAAATAAAGCCAAAGAAAATGATTTCTTTGAGGTTGCGTCGCAGGGGAAATTATAAATCGACCTGTAGCTGAAGGGTAGAAATAAAGCCCCAAAATGACATCTTTAACGGTGTATTTTTTTATTCTCCCACCACCTATACCCAACTACCGCCTCGACTAATTCCCGCTGCACTAATCTAATTAGTTGTAACCAGAAGTCCTCCATGTCCAGCAAGGACAGGATGAAATTCCAGTGTCCAGCCATTCTATGTCTAGTTTCTAAAGCCATCCAACACAAAAAAATTATTAAATTTATTAAATTTTGTGTATATACAGATACGCTAGTCATAAAAATATATAAATGCAAGACTTTTTAACATTTTGAATATCTTTACTGAGCACGAGACACCTGGTAATTCATACATGAACGAAGATGTTGCTGTGACGTTCGCTAACAAAAACCTGGGCCAACGTCGTCTGCGTAGCTTGGCTGGGGAACCTCCACCTAGGGAAGATGAGGTCACCTACAACAGCTGCACATCACCTAGAAACCTTCCCAGTGCTTTCTGAAAATTTCCATTAGTGGCAAGTCATGTCAGCACCTGAAAAACTTTCAGATTTTGGAGGTTTTCGGATTTGGGAAATTCGGATAATGGATACTCAACCTGTATTTATTTAATCTTACTTTAATTTTTATTAATTCCTTTTTAAACTATTATTATTCATTTCTAAAATTATTATTTCCCTCAAATCTGTCCAGAAAATCTCACTATAGCACAAAAATACCGCTACCCCAAAATATGATGCGTAAAGCTTGTTTTAATCTGTCCATATTAACGGAATAAATGCTGTTGGGAACAAACTTAACCAAACACCGCCAGAATGGATTTCGGATTAACAACTATCGGATTCAATGAAATATAAACTTTAATGTATTATTCACATTATAAAATCCGGAAAACATTTTCTGGGAATAGTGAAAGGTCTTTGATACGGCATCTTGTTCAGCATCTCCCGATTATGAACACAAAAACGAATTAATAAAAAAATTAAAAGAAAAGAAAAAAGATACGTAGAAAGAGTTAAAACAATATAAATTAATTAGAAATTTTAAGCGAAAGACAAACAGAGAAACAGAAAAACAGACAGAGATAGGCAAAAAGACAGAGCGAGGCAGACAAAGACAGACATACAGAGACATACAGACATTCAAAGACAGTCAAACAGAGAGAGAGGCAGAGAGCGAGAGAGACAGACAACGACAGAGACAGATAGACAACAACAGACAACAACAGAATGACAGACAGAGACTGACAAAGTGAGACAGGCAGACAGAGACAGACAGATAAAGACAGACAGTGACAGACAAACAAAAAGAGACAGATAAACCGAGATTGATAGACATAGACATATATACAGACAGGTAGAGACAGACGGACAGACTGACAAAGACAAAGTTAGACAGACAGAAGCGGAGAGACAGACAGAGACAGACGGAGGCAGGCAGAAAGAGAAAGACAGGTAGAGAGGCAAAGACAAACAGAGACAGAGACAGAAAGACACAAAGAGAGAAAGACCGACAGAGACAGACTGACAGAGACAAATAAATTGTCTGAAGAAGACAGACAGATATACAGACAGACAGAGATAGACACGCACACACAGAGGCAGACATACAGACAGACAGACAGATGAAGAGAGACAGAAAAAGACAGAAAGTGATAGACAGACATACAGTGACAAGCAGACACAGACAGAAACAGAGAAAGAGGCGGAGATAATCGGACAAAGACAGACAGACATAAAGAGAATCAGAGACAGAAAGACGGAACTAGTCAGAGACAGACAAAGACAGACAGACAGAGACCGACAGACGCAGATAGATAGAGACAGACAGAGACAGCCAGAGACATACAGATAGACAGATACATACAGACAGACAGGCAGACAAAGACAGACCGACAAACAGACAGACAGATTGACTGACAAAGACAGACTTAAACAGAGACAGACAAATAGATATACAGAGAGAGTGAGACAGTAGCAAACAGAAAAACAGACAAATTCAGACGTAAAGGGGCAGGCAGAGAGAGACAGACAGACAAAGATAGGCAGAAACAGACAGACACAGACAGATAGACAGACATGGACAGAGAGAGAGAAAGAGAGAGAGGGAGAGGGAGAGACAGACAGACAGACAGACAGACAGACAGAGTTATACAGTCTGAGATAGACAGACGGAAACAGAGACAGACCGACAGACAAAGATAGACATACAGAGACATACAGACAGACAAAGACAGACAGACAGAGACAGGCAGACAGGCAGTGAGAGACACGCAGACAACGACAGACAAAGACAGAGATATAGTCAGAGAGAGACAGACTGACAGAGACAGACATAGACGGAGAGACAGACAGATAGAGGCAGACAGACAAAGACAGACAGAGAGACAGAGACAGACATTAACACAAAGACAGAGACAGACAAATAATGACAGATTGCGACAGACAGACAGTGACATAAAGTGCAGAGTAGGAAGTAAATGTCTGCTGTTTATTTATCTCTTTGCACATAGCTCACATTTTAGCGATTCCACATGCCACAGTCATGAGATTTGTACTTAGGTCAGAGATATACATGTTTCTGTTATTTCATTAAGATATTTTAAAGAATTTCTCAACCGCAGAGTACATAGTGAGCTTAAGTTACGCCTCCGCAACTCTCCCCCAAATAACTCATCGAGAACGTTGCTAAAATTCTGCAGAAGATGGCGTAAGCAGCTCAGAAGCAAAATAACGTCAGCTATGTGACGTCAAATACGTCTTTTCGTTGTTAAGATCAGAATATGATAAGTAAAGAGTAAATATATGTCATTACTCCAGACCAGAAGTTGCTTACTGTTATTTATTGTATACAAAATACAATTGTGGTACAAAAAGTTGTTTACTGGTTACGATGTTTGCTTTATATATGCCACGGCGCAGAGTCAGGTTTAGAATGTATTTCTTTGTAGTAAAAATAATTTAGATACTGGAAACAGTATATTACACACACACATACATACATACATATATATATATTTACTGGCAAACAAAAAGATTACTGAAATACGAATCCCTTATCTCGCACTTCTTTCTTACGCACAGACTTATTTTTCTTCTGTATGTCGTGTTCCGCCAGGACTTTGGTGATCAACGCTCTCCAGAATTTCTTGTCCTTTGATAAATTTTGTCTTTTTGTTATTTCTCCTAAAACTTGGTCCACCATCCATTTACTCAAAATCAGTAGGTAGGTTATGCGTTATTTTCCTCTGGCCTTGTTGCCTTCAATCCTGTGAGTATCAAAATTTCCAAACCCACTTTCCTCATTATGTGACCTAGAAATTTCAACTGTCTCTTTCTGACGTTAAGTATAAGTGTCATTTTTGTTTCCATTTTCTAAAAAACTTCGTCGTTGCTCACATTTTCGGTCCATAGTATTCTTAGCATGATTTTGTAGAACCACATTTCATTTGCTATAAGTCTCTTCTTCATTAGTGAGGAGATTCTGCAGCATCCACTGCTATATAAAAGGACTGAAATTATATAACAGTTCAGTACCCTTTTTCTTTATTTCCAACGAAATTTTCATGTTTTTTAATACTTTGTTTAGCTTTTGGAAGGCATCTTTCGCTATCCTAATGCGACTTCGGATTTCAGTGTCGCATTTACCGTCCTTTCAGTTTCCAGATATTTAAATTGTGCCTGTTTGATTTTCGTATCTCCAATTTGTAATTTTCATATTGGGCTGTTCCTTTCTGTTGACAACCATGCATTATGTCTTCTTGCAATTTATGTTTAGTCCTTTCTTCTCGATTTCCTCACGCACAAAAAACAAAAAAAACAAACTTACAAGATGTCTGTCGTGAAATGCACTAGTATGAAAACGCTATTAAAAGCGCCGTTCTTTTAAACCATTGAAACGGAGTTCGATCTTTAATGAGAGCTCGAGAAATAGGACGGGGATTTGAAAATTTAAATGAAAACTTGTTTACATTTACATGGTCATCAAACTCAAACACACACCCGCATACACACACACACACACACACACACACACACACACACACACACACACACACACACATAACATTAGTTTCTAAATTAATATGACTGAAGAAGAAATTTATTTAAAAAGACGAATACGTAATGACACTCAAGAAGTACCGGAAATTACTTTAAGATGGCGGAAGAATATGCCAACCAAAAAGATGGTTGACAGCTTGGGCTTACAAGCTGCTGTAAGCTGGGGTGTACTGTTGGCGTAATGGATACTGGGTCGGAATTGGTAATCGGAGAGGCGAGTTCCAATTCCTGCGCAAATACCCCTGGGAAAGCGTTACACGAAAATATCGTGAGGAAAGGTATGAATCCATCCCTTCTTCCTTAGCTATGGGTTAATTAGTAAGACTTGTATCACTAAACCATTATTATGTCTAAAAAAGAAAAAAAGTTTCTGGCTTTATAACCTTTAGAATTTGATACGCCGTAAAAAAAAATCAGTCGATCAATTCTGAGTGGTGTCATAATTTTTCCTGTTATAATCACAATGTTGCAGCTTTTGTTATTTAGAGATTAAAGATAAAAAAAGAATGCTTCCCTCTCCTCCATAGAATCATTTTCTTTATTATCTGTGAATTGCTACTTCGAGTGGCTCGCGGGCCTTGTACAAGGTAAATATCATAGTAAAAAAAAAAAAAAATGGGAAAGATAGTTGAGTGATTTCCCGTTGGTTTCTTCAAAGTTTGGAATTAAAAAAAAATCATTTCACCCCAAGCAAGGCGATAATGCCACTAAGACGCAAGGAGTTACTGGTGGGTGAAATGAAATGAGAATACATCAGGAGGAGGAACCAGAAACTCAATCCTAGACAGGAAAGAAATGATAAACCTCTACTCCAGTTCAAAAGACGGGGAAGGAATTAGGAGAGTTTTCCTTCTCTTAGACTGGTTGCCATCCAAAGCTAGAGAGCCCAGCTATTTAACCCATAACTGAGAGTGGGAGAAAAGATGGATTCGTTCATGCCTTTCCGAAGAGTATTTGTACAAAAATGAATGCAATGGACGCAGATTCCACTTTTTCACGCTGATTTCCGTTACACTACCGGCACAAGCTTATTTGATTTTGTAACCTTCTGAGATTCGAACCGTTTATTCAATAAGATAAACAGTTTTCGCTGCGCTTGACTGTGACAGGGGATATCACGTATAAGTTTATTCTTTCAAGTGAATCCCTCCTGGTTGCAATGTTTTTCGTTTTATCTCATCAGCAATCTTCATCTTTGCATCTATACTGATGGCACAACCATTTATTCGTGACTTAATAGTAAGTCTAAACTGTTCGATTAGTTCAAATTATCAATTGATCTAAAAAAAAAAATCTACGTTCTGTTGTTAACTGGGTCAAGGAATGGCTTGTTAATTTTAATGTTTCCAAAACGAGCGAACCCCTTCATACCTTCCATCAGCATGGCTGATGCTAACCTCCAGGCGAGTGGTTTTCCATTGACTTGAAGTGGAAAGATTATATTGAATCAATTGCTAGATCCTCTGCTAAGAAAGTTGGTTTCCTGTGTCGTGCTAGATAATTTTTCTCAACCCAATCTATCTTAAATATTTATAAGTCTAACGTGCACCCTTGCTTTGAATACTGCTCTGGTGTCCCTGCTGTATATTTAGAGATACAATCCTACGAAGAATCTGCAAAGTTATTGGTCCTGCCATGGCATCTCGGCTTCAGTCACATTCCCACCACCGTAATGTAGCTTCTCTGTGCCTTTTCTATAAATATTTTCATGGGAATTGTTCTGATGAAATTTAAGCGCTGTACTAATTTGGCGGCAAGGTCTCATCATTTTACAGTTGAAACGGCTAGAACCGTAAGTTCTATGCTAATCGTTTCTTCTCTCACACTTCTTGCTATGGAATGCTCTTCCGGCTTCTTGCTTTCCAGTGAACTTTAAATTTAAATCTTCTGTCTTCTTAATTCTTTTTCTTTTATTGTCCTTTCTCCTTAATTGTATTTTTTTTCTCATCTTCTCTAACACTTAGCAACCCCTTGCGTCTTACTGCTTTGTTTGGGGTTAAATGATTAAAAAAATCGGGATTACCGTAACATTTTTATGAAACAACTAGCTAATACTGCAGTCATTCTTTTACATCTTTTTCGCATACTTCGCGCGCTCGTGTGTGTGTGTGTGTGGTCTGAGTAGGTAAGATATGCAGTACTTACTCCGACCAAAATTCTAAAATACTAAAGATATAATTAGCAAATATGAAAAGTAAATGGTTTCCGATTCACTGCGGATTTGTAACTTAATGCACTAAATACAACATTTTATTGAGGAATATTTTTATTTTCATCTTCCTACATAAGATGCAGGGGGTGTAATATGATGATAGTGGCTCGAAATGAGAATTCGGAGTACCGAGTTCGAATTACGAACGTGTTCGTTACATTTACTTATGCACAAATGCCCTTGGGAAAGGTATGAATCCCCCCTCCGCTGTGGTTGGCAATCAGTCTAGCAGTAAGACAACTCTGAATTCCAAAACACGTATGTAGTCCTGGTGAAAAAACCTATACTGACTTCACAATGACTATATGATCCCGAATGCGGTCGGCCTTTGTTGGTTTTCATCTTGGGCGAATATAATTTCCTTGAGCCTAATACGCGTCATGAGGTCAAGTTCACAGGTCAGGAACGATACTCCGAGCCACATTTGATAACGGAGCAGAAGAGATATTTTTCTTTTGCTACAGTTTTCTGTCCTTCACTATAATGTGAGGAGTGTGTGCCGCATGTGGTATGCAGCTGCATATGTTGTTTTAGCAAATTTCTATTTTATTTCGATTCTGAATATTTTAATTTATTCTCTTATAATGATAACTGTTTTGTTGAAAAAAATTAGTTCAAATAGAAAATCCGACTGTCTATTACGAGAAGCATCTTCCTTTACAAATGCATATATAATTCAAAATTTATATATATATATACAGTGGGGGAAAATAAATATTCGTACACTTGAAAAATTGTATTTTTATAAATGTAAAAGCCTTAACTAAAACAAATTTTGATACATTTTATGTGTAAAGATACATTTTATTAAAAAATAGTAATAAACTTAATTCTTATTCTAACAGAAATTAATGCATTTTTTCATTTTAACTGATGAAAAAAGTATTCGTACAAAACAAAAAAAGCATATTAACTTAATTTAATACTTTTTGGAATATCCTTTATTGAGTTCAACAGCTACCAGTCTATTCCTGTACATCTCAACTAATGATTTGCACCAATTGAGTGGTATTTTGTCCCATTCTTCTTGGCATATTCTCTTCAAATTCTTGATATTTGATAGTGCTCTTTTCCCAATTTGAATTTTCAAATATCCCCATAAATTCTCGATTAGGTTCAAGTCTGGGGACTGACTTGGCCTTTGCAAGACATCAACGTTACTTTCAGCTAACCATTTCCTTGTAGATTTAGCGGTATGCTTAGGATCATTATCCAGTTGGAAAACCCAATCAGGAGGTAGCCGAAGTCTCTCAACAGAACGCATTAAATTGTATTGCAGGATTTTCTGATAGCTTTCGGCACTCATCTTGCCATCTATTATTGATATTCTGCCAACACCTTTTGCAGAAAAACAGCCCCAGATCATGATACTGCCGCCACCAAACTTTACAGTTGGCAACGTGTTCTTTGGTAAGTAGGCTTCACCGTCCTTCCTCCACACATGATTTCGATAATTATGACCAAACAACTCTATTTTCCTTTCATCTGTCCATAGTACTTTTTCCCAAAACGAATATTCTTTATCCTTATGCTCTCTAACGAATTTTAGCCTAGCATCTCTGTGTCGTTTCAAGAGGAGTGGAGTCTTCCTTGGGATGCGTGATTTCAGACTGTTTTTGTGTAGTTCATTACTTATTGTACGCTTGGTTACTTTAATCCCTAATGCACGCAGTGATTCTTGCGGCTCTTCTCGGGTAACCTGTGGATTTTGTGTGTGTGTGTGTGTGTGTGTGTGTGTGTGTGTGTGTGTGTGTGTGTGAGAGAGAGAGAGAGAGACTATATATGTATGTATGTATGTATGTATGTATGTATGTGTGTGTGAAAACGGCATGTAATCTTTTTTAAAATGTTTTATTAATATTTTAGAAGTTTATTGTAAGAAGGCAGAATGCCTGATTGTTAGTTATAGGATGAGCCCAGCAGATAAATTACAAATTGGAGATCTCAAAATCAAACAAGTACAACAATTTAAATATCTGGGAACTGTCTTAACAGCGGACGGAAAGTGAAACACTGAAATTCGAACTCGCGTTGGGATAGCGAAAGATGACTTCCAAAAGCTAAGGATGATATTAAGAAACAGGAAAAGTCGTAATATCAGTCACTCTGTATGGCAATGAATGCTGGACAATCTCCTCACAGATGAAGAAGAGATTTGAAGCAACCGTGGTTCTACAGAAGGATGCTGAGAAAATCATGGACCGAACATGTGAGCAACGACGAAATTTTAGGGAAAATGAAAACGAAACGGACATTTATACATAACACCACAAAGATACAGTTGAATTTTTTAGGACAATGAAGAAAGGGTGTTTGAGAAGTTTGATACTCACAAGACAGATTGACCGCAAGATGGACATAGGAAAACAACGCATAACCTACCTAGCAAGCTTGAATGGCTGTACAAGGTTTAGGATAGGTAAAAAAAAAAAAAAAAAAAAAAAAGCCAAAATTTATTAAGAGCTTCAAAGGAGAGGGAATTGTGGCGAGTCACGATCTCCAATATCCTGAAGGGAAACGGTACATAGAAGAAAAAAGATTAAAAATAATGTTTGTATGTAAACGACTTCCGTCTCTGGTGCGAATGTCACTCGAATTGACCCCTCTGGGACTTGTTTGCCTTCCATCTCTGTTGATCTTTTTCGATGCATTTTATAAATACCCATTTGTCTCTTACAGAAACATATGCAAGTTCCTATGAATACAGAAATGCCTATGATTGTCCAGTACGTAACTCTTTCGGAAACTCCCCAAAACGGTCCATATCCGAGACAAAAGGCCAGCAGAAAGATCAGACTTAAAAATATTGCGGTTATACAAACAGAATATGTCTTTCCTTTTAGCTTCCGATTAATGTCTTTGTATTTATTCGTTTTCAGAATGGACGATATAATTCCATACTCCTGTTGCTCCCTTAACCTTTTCAGGGCTATCTCGTCTCTTAAGGCAAAACTATCTGGAATGTACTCCGTGTCGCTGTCTACTTCCTCGTCGACAGCGAGATTTTCACTTTTAACTTGTATAAGTGAGATACAGCTTTCATTGTCACTGTTTCGTCCTTCGGTTTGCGCTTTTACAGGACCTTCTTCCACTTTTGGCAGTGGGTTCACGTGGCCTTGATCAGCTGCACCTTGTACAGGTGTATTTGTTTTCATTGTCTGGAAACGATTGGTAGCCAACGAATTAGAATGTTTATTCAAGAAAAGTCATAGATTTAGAATATACATGTATATTATATATATTTTTTTTTTTTCCAGAATGAAGATAACAGAATTTTAGCAAGTCTCTGGGGAGCTGATTTGGCTTCTGAATTCAAATAAAACTCACATTATTCTATTGGAAAAAATTCCCGACTCTCAGTGCTTCTTTTTATTTGTGGCGGTTTAACCGATTTTCTTGAATCTTTTCAAACAATCTATTTCAGTTAGATACTAAAATGAAAAATTTACATGCTCTTTATGACTTGTCATTATGATATAATGTAAGATAACGTCATAAAGCTTTTTTGTACTGTACCGAATCATCCACTTTTTCAGGTTTTAATGACATTGCAATTTCAAAAGTATTTTTGAGTACTTCAACGGGATGTAGTGGTCAGCAAACTTGTCTTTCTCGATTAGTTACGACTGAGTAGTAAGTTGCTTTTTAATCTAAGCCTTATGCCACATCTAAGCTAGCTTGTGAAATATATAACTCTAGCGGGAGCTGGTGAAGTACTCATTTGTGCAAAGAATTTTGGAGCTAATTCATCAAGAGAAGATTCAACTTTCTAGGGAATGCAATGAGAATGCCTAAAGAACCAACCTCGGGACGTCTTTTCCCGTGCGCGATGTTGATGGGAGATTAGATTTGGTTCCGTCTGTTACGCTTGTTCTTCCTGCTTTAAAGCGTTCTACATACTCATATACATCTTTCATCGATTCATGGTAAGTGCTCCGTACCGCGCCAACATCTGGCGATAGATTTCTTCATGTTTGACTCTCTCTGCACACGAAAAGCGCATTGCGGCGGGTTGTTCCTCGATGGTGCAATAGATGAGTGAATCGACCATACGTCTAACCTCGTTGCTCACTTGCACTCGACTGAACGAGGGAATGCTGCACGCAGCTAGCTTACCCGCCTTACCATGCGCGCGAATGGTGTCATGCGTCAGCAGTTGACCGTTGTTTTTAACACATAATTCCTAAATTGCTTTTACTTTCTGATTTGCTTTCGTATATATATATATATATATATACATATATATATATATATATATATATATACTAATAATACTAATATATACTTATGGTACTGTTACATAACATTTAGCACTATATTTATAACACCTGAGAAAGAATATATTTATATGTACGTGCAAGTACATGTGCGTATATTTATATTTTTTTTATCATATCCATATATGTGTGCGTGTGTGTTGTGTGTCTGTGACAAATAAAGAATAAATAGAAAACGTTTTTCAATATAGTATGTTTCATTTTTATTCTATTTTAGATTGATAAATGTTTCGTATTTGTTCTTTATCTCACGCCACATTGTAGTTTTATGTATGCAGGCGGTTTGCACCTAGTACAAGATCTGTAAATAGTGTAAATAATAATAATAATAATAATAAAACTAATAAGAAGAAGAAGAAGAAGAAAAAGAAGAATTATCATTATTATTAGCTTTATCTATGTAAAATGTGTGTGATCTAGTTTTTACAAAAATAATCAGTGGAAAATATCATGGAGTTATTTCTATCCTTAAGTTTCTGGTTGAGATTCGGAAGGAAATATGTATACAACAGAAATAAAAGGAAATAATAATAATAATAATAATAATAATAATAATAATAATAATGATAATAACCCTTCGTGTCTTGAATTTAAACAAAAAAAGGAAATTATGCTGAAAAATAAATACTGGCTACGAACTTATTGACATGGCTACTAATATGAATTGTAGTAAAAAGATCGTGTTTTGTAGTACGTTGTCTCATTGATTGATTGCAACAGAAATAAAATAATAAAGACGAAGTCTATAACCTTTTCGTTTCGCATCTTAATCCTATGACAGATAAGGCAAGCAATCGCTCGTCGGAAATGTGTGTTGAAAGATGCGACTTTTCTTGAGTAACTCAGAGAATCTCAATTATCTACCAACCTTAAAATCTAATTCCAGTACATCTGACATTGGTCCGCCAAAACATATGCCAGATTTTCACGCGGGATTTCGTAGCCATCCAGGTAGCTATTATTAGAAAGCCGCTGGAGTCAGCAAGTGGCATGACTCAGTCATTATTTAAATAAACATGGCTAGTTCGATTTTAAATTATGTAGATACCAAAAGCGTCCCATGCGTGTTCATTCGCCATTAAAAAAACGGATACTTTTAAGTGCTCTGTAGATTACTTTTTGGAAATATCGTCAGAGATTATACTAACACAATGAGTTCTTTTTAATACTATGTACGCATTACAAGTCCCAAGAGTCACTCAAGGTAGAGGTTTACTGAATGAGGTTGTTGTAAAAAAGTAAGAAGTGCAGATTGTGACGGATAGATAACGTTGGACCTGGGCCTGAGAAAGTTAAGATCGTAGTGATCGGGAGTTTGTTCAACAAAGTAACAGTTCTCTAAGTGTATGTGGCATGGCGGGTCATAACTGTAAAGGTCTGAACTGGTGGAACTAAAGAATGTAGCTCATCTGAACATTTGCCATGGAAATAGCGACAGAGTAACTAGAGGCGAGTAACGTTTCGTCTGTGTTAAACGGGTGAAAAATATTTCATCACCCACAAGGCAGTGTAAACGCTTTTGAATAGAAAGTGAGGATTGGGAAGCTCCAGCCAAGACATTTTTTATAGTAAATTTCACCATATACAGGGCCCGAGGGGCACTCGAGGTAGAAGGTTACGATAAGGTGTAGTTTATATGGATAAGAGGGGAAGATAACGGTTGACTCTATATTTGATCAGGTTAAGATGGTAGTGATCGCGGAAACATCGTCTAGGGAGTCTGTTCCATAGGGCAGTGGTTCGCTGGAAGAAGCTGTTTGAATGAAACTTACTTTTCGCCGATGGAAGACGAAGGGAATGTGGGTGGTTTTTCTACTATTTAAGTGGCATGGCAGCAATATTTCATTTTTGGTCTGAGCTGACTCTTGTAAATATAAATTACGGCAAGTAGGGTCAGGTACTTTATGGAACTGTACGACGAACGGACCATTTTGAAACGCTGTTTAATTACTGTAAAGGAATAATCAGAATGTGGTTCAAATTGTCTATATGCAGTTCAGTAACTGCAGCGAGTTGCAGACTAAATCTGGGATGAAACTGCTAGCAGTATATCCAGGGTGGGGGTGATGATGTTATGACATCACTGGGTGGAGGGCTTCCTATACTGAGGTCAACAGTCAGGACGGAGGATTTCACCAAGGGAATTAATGTCCCCGTTTCCGTAACCAAGGTCAGCCTTTAAGTCGGACATAAGCTGTGGTCTAATCTGTAGAGGGATAGGCTCCGCCAACTCTAAGTTGTCCAAAACACGCTGTGCATGAATGAACCCTTACCGAGTTCATGTGCTCAGTTGCGCAGCGAGACGACAAATACACCCAGCCATAGGGCTGATGATGATGATGATGATGATGATGATAGTCCAGTTTCTAATAAACATTCATATTAATCAGAGATATATAAATACATTGACAACTCCCCCAAATTATTCTCATTTATATACCACGGATCTTGATATCTGCATTTGTTACGCGATTGTTTTTAGTGAGATTTTACGGCTTATCAACCTTTTTTGTCAGCTGTTACGAGACAGTTGTGTAGTGATGGAAGACAACAGCATTTTTACCTTTAATCCACTGTGTACGCTGCCACTACCGTGAAAAAAAAATACGGTACGCTCTTTTTTTTCTATATGCTGTATCCCTTCAGGATGTTGGCGATCACGGCTCTCCACAAGCTCGCCAGGCACGTTAGTGTACAGCAAATTTCTTTTTAACTGCCACATATGATTAGTAGGTAGGGTAATATATTCATTATTACTACTAGTTCTTAAAAACGGAAATTATTTGACTTGTGGAAAACACTACAAAGTCTTAGTGGAGAAGCATCCGAAAGTCTTAGTAATATTTATCGGAAACTTCAGAATAAACGAACAGAATCAAAATAAATAACAAATAATATATGTTTATTTAACTGACTTCAGTTGTTGAACACAACAGTTAAAATCGGCACAAGGATCTGCGACAGCCTCAAGTACAATTCATAGAGTAAACCATCAATTTCCGAAGACTTGACGCTGCCGGCCCACTTCAATACCAAGTCGACTTTACCCTCTGTGATCTCACCCTCAGATCTAGCCGCTTCAGTCGGCGAAAGCTGAAGAAAGTCAGCCAAATAGCTCGAAACTCTTTATCACAGAGACCATACTCGATGTTTATTGTGAAAAAATTACACAATTATGGCACAAGGTGAGGACATCTCATCCATTTTTCCAGGGCATGCCTGGGAAAGCTGAACCGCGGCTCCACAAGCCCAGCAGAGTGGTCGGCACCCTTCCATGACCAAATAGATTAGTTGGCCTTCACACATTAACGTGTTTGGAATCTCTATAAATTGCTTCCGGTTGAGCTTTAGTAGAATTTCCGCATCACCTGTGGCTATGCCTGCCTTACTCATAATGGGCGAGACCTCAAAGACCTCCCCAAAAGAGGGAAACGAAAAAGCCCAAATGGTCCTCAGATATAAAGAGTGCTACTCTATTCAACGTGACCTTCGACTTCCTGGTTTCTAAATACTTTGTTTGGAGTCTTACAGCTTTGGTCGTCAGGATGCAACCCGCCAGCGATTTAGCTGCATCTTCCGTTACTAGCAGGATGTCCCACATAGCATTACTTCGTCTTGCTAAAATTTTCGCCGCAATTTGAAGGTTTTGTAGAGCCTCTTCCATTACTTCCCTGTTGACTGCAATTAATTTTCGTGTTTTGACATCAGTTGGCAACAGGGAAATTGTTCGGGTATTCACCGTTTCCATGGCCGATTGCATCGGTAACAGCTCATTTCCTTTAATAAACTGTTCAAATTTGTCTTTTTGCTCTTTATAATATTCGGGTCCTTTTAATGGGGGCCTATCCATTGCCCACGCCCAAGGGGTCGCTTTAGTTTGTGTGGCATTAAGAGGTTGGGGCTCCGTCATACTGTTGGCGCTCCCACAACACACAATCAAAACAATTCAATCAAACAATGTACTCAAAACGCAGACAAAAATGGATAAAAAAAAACACAACAATGACGAACGTAGACAAAATGTGGTACTTACTTTCAAACGATAGCACCAACGACACTTGAAATCAACTAACCAAGCTCAAAAATCGTTCTGTCCGAACACAGTTCAATTTCTGTCAGCTTAGATATTTCTGAACGAGTGTGGCGACATGCACGACATTTATATAAAAAAAGTCTATCAGACGAAGCTATTTAAGAACATGACTCGAGTTTTTAAGTTAATGTATTGTTTTTTGTATCAACTTGCGCTATTTAGTGAAACTACCTCCAGCGCTACCTATTCAATGTTCAGTTTCCATATTCCCTATACTTAATTTTGTGATGACTGATCAATACATAGACCTATTTGAAGTATTTAGTATTTACTAATTCAACATCCTGATTTCTTATGATTGATGTAGGTAGATGCCATCACTGCTTTCATTTTAATTCCAGATCATAGTTTCATAAAGTTCATCTTGAGTCTTATTTATTTGAATAATTATTTATTTGTACGTTTGTACAAAATGTGGCACAAGGCCTAAAAGGGGGTTGAGGAAGGACGGTCTTCTTCTGTCTTAATTCTAAACTTAGCTAGTCCCAGACACGGACCCAAACATACCAACAATATTCCTATCACCAAAACAACACATTCACTCCTACCTTTCTTACTGCGTCCACCATAATACCTCAAATTCTCTATGAAATCCTAACTAGTCTCCATATGTACATTTCAAAGCCTGTGGGGAGAGGGGAAGTAAAAAAACAACAATTTAAAAAAAAAACAATGATTATTTACAATGTGAATTAATACTATTTATATGAAACAAAACAAAATAGGGTTAGTTATACCCCCCCCCATCCGTAAATGTGGTAGAAACATCAGTTAACAGGACGAAATAATTGCGGGATTATAACATTATAAAAAAAAACAAACACGCCCACAAACATGCACTCATTTAGACACAATAACAAATACGAAAACACACACACGAAACGAAAGTCATCCCGCAACAACCAGAGAACTGACGTCACTGACCACCTAACGAAGGAGGGGATGGGGAATTAAACAAAAGAAAAATAGGGACAGAAATAAAAGGGGTCAATGAGCATGCATACCCTAGCTAAGTTAACCAGAAACGGGAAACTAAAGATTCAAACTAAAAAAGCCTAAACTAGCCTAAATATCGGGGCGGGTTGCCTCTGTTCAACCCTGGTAGGACAAAATCCTGTACCTAACCGACATCCAAGTGCCACTCCAGGTCAGCCCCTTTCATTTTACACAGTCGCGCAAGATTTACCCATCTTTTGATAGAGGTTGTGAGGATTAGCTTTATGTCGTCATAAATAAATAAATGACCTTAAAAATGACATAATGTTGATAGATAGCTTACATATGAGTCTTGCACTGAGGATCGAACTCAGACCAAATTGCTACCCATTACTCCATAGTGAACGACTATAAATATACAGATATTTATTTCTGTTCTTACAGAAATTGTGGCACAAGGCCGAAGGGGGAAAATGAAGAGGCTGGTCTTCCTAATCCCAGTTAATCCTACTCGCGACCCATTCATTCATTATTATTTACTCACTTACCACAAGAACTTATCCATCACCTAACAATCCTACATACACCAAAATACTGCATATTCGCAAGGGTCCTACAAAACACCACATGTCATAAAAATTTCAATGTTCATATATATAAATAAAAATCTCATGAGTCATGAAGTGATGAGGGAGTGGAGATGAACCCAGAAAACAAACTCAAAATGTAAACGAAAGATAAAACTAAAACAAAACAATGTTAGTAGGAAACGTCCACCCCTCAAAATAATAAGGGAGGCCACTACATTCAACTACTAGACAGAATCAAGCAGCAGCAGCACACTCACTAATGGAATGGGCGGGGTAAAAATAAATGACGTCATGGAAAACACAAAGGCTGCCCAAGCCGAGATAAAAACAAGGGACAACAAAAAACTGGGAAGATTGAGAATTTTGACATGGGTCATAACAAAAAAGAGTGCCGGGAACAACACTTATACAAGAATATAAATATACAATATCTATTTCAATAGGCCCGATATTAATATTTTATGTTCTATAAAGAAATAAATGTTATCTCCCTTTCAGTAGAATGAGATGGTCTCTATTTTTAATCAATAACTAAAAGTATTAACGGTTTCTCAGATAAACTATTTCATTTTAAATACTGGAACAACGGAGTGATGTGCGAGAAATTTGGCCGTATTAAATATTAAAAAAAAAAAAAAAATAAAAAAAAATGAATGCATTTCAAATCTTTGAATTTGCACCGGATTTTAATGCAACTTACTGCCCGAAAATGTCCAAGTGTCAAAAAGTTGAAGAGAAACAGACAAAGAGAATCGCCACGACGTCAAAAACGGAAATGACTAAACGACAAATGTTCTGCAATCAACCCTGGGATACGGACAAGCAGATCCGGTTACGACTGTTGCTGGCACCGCCAGTCAACATCTTTTCTTGGATGCGAGAAAACAGGAGATTTCTACAGACCTCTATGGTTCATTCTGTCAGACCGCGTACAATAGACTCTACAACAACAAATATCTTCCTCATGCTTGGCGTCGAGGTACGCGGCACGCGGCCCCAATGGACTTGCGGCTCTTTTGGCTGTGTCGTCTGTCTATACGACACGGACAGTTCTAAATTGAGAGCAGCTAAAATATTTCAGTTGCGAAACCGTACGCACGACTACTGCTATCGAGTCTACAGGGAATTATACTGGTGGAGTAAGCTTCATAGTAGCTTTGTGTTAAGCCTCTATGGAACTTTCCAGATAGACGATCGAATCTGCGCTGTTACCGAAGATGTATTTGGTTCGTTGCTGTGTTATATACAGACCCACCCTTTCCCCTCGGAGGAACGCGTGTGTGCTATAATGCTTGACCTATGCCGGGCACTTCACTACTTGCACAATAAGAAGGTAGCGCACACTGGTCTCTCCATGGATAATATCTTGATTTGCCGTGACTTGACTGTCAAACTCTCGGGTTTCTCCTTTTGCGTTAATGCAGAAAACCCTAGTCGATCGTTTGAATTATCCAGCTCTGAACGAACTGTATATAGTGCACCCGAAACTTGCCATGGTACGATTTTCCCGTTCAAATTGGATATCTACGCTCTTGGAGTCCTAGAATTCACCTTGATGACGCACAAATATCCGTTCAGCGAGCAACGAGTCGATGACGATACGTTCCTGGAAGAACGATTCAGCATCTGGGAGAAGATAGAAGACTACTATTACAGGAACGCGAAGCTTCGAAACAACGAAGAACTTCTGAAGGACTTGTTAAACTTCTACCCACAATATCGGCCAAGGATTGGTATGGTAGAACAGAAGGTTCGTTGGTGGAAGAAGCGATTACTTGAAGGCAGAGAATCTCCTATTCTTTCAGAACGCTGACTGAATGCACTTTTAACTTCAACGTTATCTCGTAGAAACCCCCATCAATCGTTTAGTTTAACTTTCAAAATTCTTAAATTTTTAAAATATCCTATGGTGTGGGTAAGCGCGCTTGGGCGTGAAATTCGTCGGGAAAACTTAAATATGAATCGGTAACTTATATTGCACCCGTAAAAAAAAAAAAAATTGTACAGCCCTATTTCTATTCGTGTGATTTTCTCCCCGTTCCGGCGGAAGATTCATCTAAGGTTTTTTTTTCCCCCTTTTTTCTTTTTTTTTTTTTTTTTTTCCAAGATCCATTTACACAGAATCTAGTATCCTGCTACCTTTGCTAGTGTTTGTATTGTGCACATGTACATTTAGCTTCTATGGACACGATTCTGACAATATTTTCCCCCCCCTTAATTATTATGAGCGACTGAAAATAAATTTCTGCGAAGTAATTTTTAGATTGTTGCCAAAAATTGAACACCTGAAATTCTCAAGTTTCGTCTTAAGAACCTTCCTAATTTTGTGCACGACTCTAATTGCATAATCTGTCTAATCCCGATATAACAGATTATGCAATTTTTTTCCAACCCAAACATTGTTTCTTGGATTTAATTTTAAAAATTAAATTTTTAATAACACCTGGAGAGACCTGATTTAATGTCTGTATAGCATCGATGAAGTATAAAAGCATTTCAAAACTTTTTTTATTCAATAACAGCCACTGAACCTATACAGAAATTAATTTAAGTTTGGCTTGCTTGTCAAACAAGTTTATTTTATAGCCACTTTTTTTTTTTCCCTAACTTTGCTGAAAACTTCCGCATTCTACCTTCTACTTAAGAAGTTGACTACATATAAGTAAGTTTTAATTGATATCTATATAAATATTTCACCCAATTTAAGCTTGTTATGAAGGTTAGTATATTATGCTTTCACATCCACTGTAAATTTTAAGTTTGACTTCGTTGAAAAGATTCCTTTAATCATATTTTGAACTTAGATTCATTTGCTAACGGTAGGTCTGAACTTCTGTAAACTGTCATTCTGCATATTTTTTTTCTTTTTAGTGAAAAGCTGACATTCTTACCATGTGGTGACTAGTTAAGTTAATCACTTTGGCGTGTAGATAGGAAGTTGTGTACATTTTATCGCCATTACGTTCTCTGTATTTACCACAACTATGTGGACAAACATCACTTATGTGACGCTATGGTTGTCTTTTTTTTTTTCTGTAGATAGCATTTTCCTCTTGGCCATTTTATTTCTTCGACATGAATAACTATCTTCCAATTTAAGTTATGAACACTTTAGTTTACAACTTCTGAGTATTTAAGCAAAAAATTGCTCAAGCAGTTCGGACCATTTACTGATGTATTTTAAAAGGGGCGAGTTTAATACCCCGACTTGATTCTTTACAAGCTGCATAGCTACCCTAAACTCTTATTGACCTTGCTTCAATATAGATATATATATATATATATACATATATATATCAGAATTTTTAACTTATCGTAGAAATTTCAACTGCCTATACTCCCGCCATAAACCGAAATATCAGCCGTAATTTTAAATTTCAGAAGCAAAGGTCATCTCCATTCAGAAACATTTAATTTGCTAAACCAGTTTTTTTTTATTTCTACACATTCAAGCTCTTCCAAAACGCTTAACGTATTTTCTTGTGCATAATACGAGAAATCTTGAATGAAGATTAAAGGGAAAAAAGGTGGTATTATACGCGCACCTTATTCTTATTGTTTTATCTCTTATCAAGTGCAAGTTTGTAAATGCACTTTGTTAACCATATTTAATGTGGTGCAATGATTAGCAAGGTTTTCTCTCTACATAAATTACTACTTAATATTGAATTAGATCCTCGCTGGATGCCTATACTTTCGCCCTTGTCACATCTCAGCTGCGCTTAAAAAACCCTAATTAAATACAAAGCAGGGTTTAGAAAAGATGTCACCCAATACAAGGCTCTCTAGGTAGAGGGTTACTGCGTGAACTTAAATTGGTGTAGGAAAGGATAAGTGTTAAGAGTACAGAGCTGAAGTAAACTTTAAAAGAACAGGAAACCATGGATAAACCGCGGCTCGTCTTCAAAAAGACGGAAGAGAATTGCGGCTCGTCTTCAAAAGACGGAAGAGAATTGCGAATCGAACAATAAGCGAACCCTCCCCCCAAAAAAAAAAAAATTTAGAAAAATCACGCAATGGCTAAACATTTGGTGCCTTTCTATTCAGTGTCGTGAGAAAGTAAATATTTTACTAGAAACAAGTATTTTAATACAGTACAATGTTAAAATACATAGGATGGCGGTACTACGGAATGTCAATGATGTAATTTATTCCGTTTTAGCATCAGAACCATTGGAAAATACGGTACCTATTGTAAGACGTAGCTGTTTTGCACTTGAAAAATCGTCTGGTACACATAATTATTGAAACTTCTGTTTGATCTTGTAAGAAAAAAGGTAATGACGCCCCCCCCTCCTTTATTTTTGCACAGCATGATAGCTTTTATATTAGTAGGATCTTTTAAAGTATCCTGTAAAAATGCGTGTCCTAGGCATTGTCACGAACTTTTAAAATTATGAACTCTATTTGCAAAGCTTTGTATTATTTTCCAATTGTCTTTATTAAAATATTGTTTAAACTTATAAAAAAAAAAATACTCCCTACGAAATCCTAAATTCTTGTGCCAAACATAAAAATTTAGTTAGAGTAGCAATGAAAAATAACTAGTGTTTCTCTTATCCCTAAAGTTAAAATAAGCACAAGTAACAAGACTCAATATAAAATCTTAAAGGAAATTTTTTGCTGTATACAAATACAAAATTTGCACAAAATATCCTTTTGTGCTTTTACCAATAACAATTTCTAATATGGCAGAAGGCTCCCAAGGACTAAACTTTTGATGTTTTGCAATTTCGAAAATGGTGAAAAGAGAGAAAGCATATTCAGGAAGGCAGAAAAAAAAAAACAAAGGTTCAACCACCTTTATTGGACCCCCCACCAAACCAAAAACCTTTTTCTCATCCCATGAGCATATCTGGGACATGGCAATTTTTGAAAGATCTTTTATATCTACACTGCTCGTGCTTTAGTGAGGCTTTTGGGAAAATTTCTTTGAATACTTCTCTCTTTTTTTCCTTGTCCAACTGCAGGAGAAATTTCTCTTGCGATCGTCAAACCACGCCTCTCATTGGCTATTAAATACGGAAAATACGTTTTCGCAAATTCAAAATGAATCCTTAAAAATTTGGGCTTTCTATTTTTTTTTTTTTTTAAACCGCTGAGCCTACAAGATTTACATGTGTAACAATTTTTTTTCACAATCCGTCTGGTTTTCATAAAAATACATTTCTACAAGAATGTGTACAAAAAACAACTTTTAAATATTTATTTATTACACTAAAAGCTAACAATAATAATAAAAAAAAATTAACACTTGTTTCCATCAGCATTAAGTGTTCTACCTATAATAGTTATTCAACAGAATTTCTTTTTTTTTTCTCTATCATTATGTAAGCACTAAAACGGATTTGATTTCTTGCTCACTTGAAGTTGCTCCCTGTCAGCTGGGGCTTCATAATACACCGACTGCACTTCTGCAGAGGGGTAACCTCCTCTCAATGGGGCCATCGGTGTGGCGACCCGTGATAGCTCGGGACTGGATCCTGGTGGTTGAGGGTTTCAGCGGTCAGGGTTAGATAATTCCGATTCCCGACACACCACTTTGGCTCTTACCTGGACTAGACGGGTGGTCGGAGAGGCCCGTTCCGATCAAATCGGTTGGTCTGGTCAATCCCTAACGCCTATACCAAATTGACTACTTTAGGGAAACTTTACCCAAATAAACTATAGGATGAATAACAACTCAATCTAATGTATAGGCGTTAGAAGGCGCTGTAAATCGGTTCGTAGAGGCATTTAGGCTTGGGTATAGCTGTTAACGCTTCAAATTGTGCATTGAAAAATTGGGGAGGGGCGACAAATGTAGTGACAGGTGTTCCGGGTCACTCACGAATAAGACTACGCTGGTTTGTGTAACCCTGACCTGTCAAGGCGATTGGATTTCCCCCTTGACAACGTTGGGCTCCGAGGTGGGTGGGGAGCACAGGCCATGAAATTTAATTCATAAAAATGATGAATCAAAAAAAAAAAAAAAAAAAACCATGCGGTACCTTTCGGACTCAGTTTCTGAAAAAGAAAATACGGACTTTCCGAGATTTTTTGTGCTCGATTCCTCTTCTTGATTGAGAAAGTATTGTCCAGTTGGATTAATTCGAAGTCAATTAAAAAAATGAGAGACGGTAATTTGATGGCGGAGGTTGAAACCAGAAAACATGGGGAATTTATAATGAAAATAAAGACTTTTTACAATGTGAATATTAAAATTTTCCCTCACACAAGACTGAATACATCAAAGGGAGTGATTAAAAGTAGAGATCTCTTTCTGCTCATACCAGAAGAAATTTCATCTGCTTTGGGAAGCCAGAGAGTCTATGATTATCGAAGGTTCTCACTTAGAAGAAATGGTGAAAAATTATTTATGGATACATACATCCTTACATTTAACTCCTCTAAAATTCCATCTATAATCAAAATAGGTTACAATGTCGAACCAGTAAAGCTATTAGGCTCAGAAGAAGGGCATTAAGGGATTTTAACAAAGAGCTCACAACTGATAATTTGCTGAAATTTAAGTAACTTTGAGCAAAAGCTCGAAAAATAATCAAAGATACCAAACAGGAATGTTGGAGAAATTACGTCAGCAAACTTAATTCAGCGACAAAAACAAAGTCTCTATTGGATATGATAAAGAAGATCGCTGGTAAATTTCATACTAATGCAATAAAACATCTTTCCATAAATAATAGTAAAATAACCAGCAAAAAGAATATCGCTGACGAATTAACAATGACCATCAATAACAAAAATCATCAGCCAACAATTAAGTTCCAACAAATAGCTTAAAAAACAAAAATGAACTTTAAATCTGAGAGCTACAACCTTTCATTTACGATAGAGGAATTGAATAAATCTTTAAAGAAAGCCCACGATACAGCTGTTGGACCAGACGATATTCATTATCAATTCCTAAAGCAGCTGCCAAACAAATCGTTGCATCTGTTGTTAAAATTATTTAATAAAGATATCGACAAATGGTCACTTTCCAGATTTCCGAAACCTGGGAAGGATGACTCAGAACCTGGAAATTACAGCCCGACAGCGTTAACCAGTTGTCTGTGTAAAATTACGGAAAGAATAGTCAACAACAGATTGACTTGGTATTTGGAAAAGAACGGCCTAATCAGTGATTACCATTGTGCGTTCAGAAAAAAAAGTCCAATGTATCACTTGGTGCGGTTGGAGACCTTTGTCAGAGAAGGAACATCTTGCGGTAGTCTTTTTCGGCTTAGAAAAAGCCTATGATACTACGTGGAAATTCGGCATATTAAAAGATTTGCATGAATTGGGCCTAAGAAGTAGACTGATAGAATTCATAGGGAACTTCCTAAAAAAATCGAAATTTTCAAGTCGGAGTAGGAAGTACACTATCGGAAGTACAATAATAAGAGGATGGAGTTCCACAAGGAAGCATTCAATCAGTGACCCTTTTTTGCATTAAAATCAACTCCATAGTTAAATCCCTAAGTCCAGGAGTTAGATGTTTCCTCTATGTTGACGATTTCTTAATCATGTACAAATCTCAACATATGAACACAATAGAAAGGTAACTTCAGCAATGCTTAAATAAAATACAGAAATGGGTCACAGAAATTGGGTTTACGTTTTCGAAAACGAAAACTAAATGTATATATTTCTACAAATTAAGAAAATTACATAATGATCCATGTTTGAAATTCGATGAAGCCGAAATTCCAGTAGTGGAACAGCACAAGTTTTTTGGTGTAATTTTTGACAGGAAACTAACTTTCATCCCTCATCTGAAGTATTTGAAAACGAAATGTAGCAATAACCTACAACTTCTGCGTGTAGTGGCTCATATTGAATGGGGATCAGATCGGTATACTTTCATCAATCTATATAGATCGCTACTCTGTTCCAAACTGGATTATGGTAGTTTTATATATGGGCCAGACAAAGTCGTACATAAAAATCATCAACGCAACTTACCATCAAGGGCACAGATTAGTGCTCGGGCCTTTTAGAACATTTTCAGTGGAGAGCTTATATACAGAAACCGGTGAAACCCCTACACATCTACGGCGTATTAAACTGGCATTGAAGTATTATGCAAAAATTAAATCATGCCCAACTAATCCAGCTTATAGAACTATATTTGACCCAAAATATTGCGATCAATTCCGCGATGCAGAAAATGCCATACAACCATATGGACTTAGAATAAAATCCATTGCAGAAGAATTAGGCACTTCATTATCAAATATGCAAGAAACAACAGCATCCAGTATTCTGCCATGGACGATTAAACATCCTGAAGTCATTCTTGAAATGCATAAGTTTCTAAAGGAAAAAAAAAACACCCTCTCATATTTCTGGACAAATTCCAGGAAATACTGGAAAACTTCCACTACTGTACAACAATCTATAGGGACGGGTCAAAAAGTAAGGACAAAATAGGATGTGCAGCGGTAAGCCAAAAAGAAACGCCCCCCCCCAAGGGAAGTTCGGTTTTCAGTGCAAAGGCTTATGTAACTAAGTTAGCTGTGGACATCATCACTGAGAGCAAACTAAAGAACTTCCTAATTCTTTCAAACTCACTCTCCGTCATATCAGCTTTGGAGGGGAACAAATCCAACAATCGAATGTTGGATCCGTAGCCACATTAAAATAAAAGGTAACTAGAGCAGACCTGGCAGCCAAATTAGCTTTGGATATGAATGGATACAGGGATGAAGGTCCCATATACAGATTTTAATGAGGAGATAAATATATTTAAAAAAAAATGGCAAGAGTACTGGGACGATTATCCATATAATAAACTCTATGCAGTCCAGCCCAATTTGGGAGTAAATAATACAGCATTCAGAAAGTCTTGAAAAGAGGAGGCCGTAACGGCGATACGAGAATCCATTGCGCCACAGGCTCCAACGGCGATACGAGAATGACATTTTTTTCCTCTAAGGAAGTTCAACCGATGTGCCAAGCATGTAAAAACAGTATTATCTTTTAAACATATTTTGACAATGTCCAGAACTATCTCAAGACAGTAATTTTACAATGTTGATAGCATGTTTAAGCTGTTCGAGAAGGTAAATGTGGATGATGTACTATCATTTCTAAAAGTGGTCGGCCTCTACAAGAAAATATAAAACGGGATAAAATAAAGATTTTATAAAAAAGAAATAATAAAAATATCTACGAAGCCAGATTCTTGATAAAAAAAAAATATTTGCAGAAATAAAACTAAGAAACCGGATATGTAGAGAATAAATATTGTCCGCAATTATTTATTAAAGGAAAGAATAATACTAGCATATTGATTGCTAACGGACGAGTTTTTTATGGTGAATGCGGAAGTTGTAATGAATGAATGGGTGTTGAATCAGATTAGCTAGGAATAAAATAATTACTGATGACCAGCATCAACCCCTCCCCTTTTTCGGCCTTGTGTCCTAATTATGTATTTTTATACATAATAAATCTCAATAATAATACCAGCAATGTAATTGTCTCTCAATAGAAGCCCTCTTTGCAAAAGCGTTAATGAAACTTGATTTAATGAAGAGTGATTTTGTTATAAAGAATATTTTCTTTATTCATATATATATATATATATATATATATATATATATATATATATAGGAAATTACTTGAAAAGTAACTGAAACTCACCTGAAAGCGAGCTGATTGTATAATACTCCTCATGCCAGTGACACTTCCATCGAGCTTCTCTCTACGGCATATGATTTCATTGAATTTACATTTAAATTTCGGGTCATCAGGAGAGAATGTGTACCGTTTCGGGGTCTTCCTCTCTGATGTGAGGCCCCATATATACATATATATATATGTATATATATGTGTGTGTGAAAAGTGTGTTTGTCTGACGATCGCAAAAGCGTGAAACCTAGGGTCACAAACTCACATCTATCCAACCATAATATATATATATATATATATATATATATATATATATATATATATATATACTTATTGGCATTAAATAACCCTTGAGGTTGATATGGCATAAAAAAAAAAAAACCATCACTTGAAATTATTTCTTCCATATGGTTTTCAATTAGACATTGAAACGGGAACTTTAAGTTACCTGGTTCACTTCTCTTACTGTTAAGAAAGTAAATAATGTGTTAATTAGTTACAGGTGTAAATACTTGTCTACTTTGGATTACTGGTGAAGCACTGCCATTACATCGTTTTGTGATGTTTTTTCTGATATACTTTGCTTGTTGAATTTTTAGTCATTGTCGCATGTGATTACCCCCATTTCTTGAATGGTGACAACACTTCCTTCTTGTCTCGTTTATTCTATGCCAGCAACATTATTTCCCCACCCCATCACCTATCCGTCAAGGAATTACAAACTTTAACATTATTTTCACACACTGCTTGCCTTTTCATTATATGTACTATAATTTTTCTGCGTGAGACAAATTATGATAAATTATATAATGTGCGTGTGTATAACATTTTATATGACATTTATATATTGTAGTACTTAAAATGTTTTCAAATAAACTATTAATAAACAATGTTTTCAAACGCAACTCATTTTTAGAATTAATTTTTTTGAGTTATTCTAGTCATGTTAAGGTGTTAGTATATCACGGGTATACTAATGCTTACTTTGGACCTTGGATAATGAAGAACACCAAGATATTTTTCTAAGCACCATACCGTCCTGGGTATGTCGACAAACTACAACCGCGTCCTGGGTAAGACGATAAACTACGTCCAACAGCAAGGCCTCTGATCAGGAGGTGTTGAGGAGCGTGGAACCACATCTTAATTGCGACTGTTCCAAAGTCCACCCTGACATGGGGTGGTAGCAACTATTAAGGTTCCAGCTATGGGTAAATAGTTAACCCCCAAACTGGGATCAAAACACTATGAAAATGTAAAAATAGGTTTTAATACCAGAAATACTTTGTAAAAAAAAAGTATTACTGGCAATACATTTTTGGAAAAAATCTTGTCGGCATTAAATAACCCATTGAGGTTGATATGCTGTAAAATCTTGTCGGCATTAAATAACCCATTGAGGTTGATATGCTGTAAAATCTTGTCGGCATTAAATAACCCATTGAGGTTGATATGCTGTAAAATCTTGTCGGCATTAAATAACCCATTGAGGTTGATATGCTGTAAAATCTTGTCGGCATTAAATAACCCATTGAGGTTGATATGCTGTAAAATCTTGTCGGCATTAAATAACCCATTGAGGTTGATATGCTGTAAAACAAAACAAACCAAACCAATCTAAGCACCATAAGTATCTCTGATAGTACAGAAGTATTCGAACTAATAGACTATTAATCCTATTGTAGAAGCTAACGTATGAAGAGAAAAACCTAGGAGTGTAAAGGAACGATGGGTTAATAACGGTAAACATTAATAACGACTGAGTTATGGACAAATGCTGCGAGGATTTAGAAATAATTTTTAAAAGTTACTGAGTTAAGTTGATGACTGGTGATTATAACCTTGTGTATAAACTCCAGTTCCGACCACCTCGCAATAGTCACAAAACATAAAAAAACAATACACGAATATATATGCGTGTATATATATATATATATATATATATATATATATATATATATATATATATATAAAATTTATATATGGTATTATTCGCCAATGTTTGTGCATATGCTTCCGAAACAAATACTGTCCAAAAATATTTTTTTAAAAGAAAGTTTTAAAAAAAGTTTAAAAGTTCAGAATTTAAAAAAAAAAAAAAAATGCAGATATCAATGTCGTAAACACAGTTTTAAAGTTAACATTTGTAAATAAAAAATTAAGTTCAGATAACTGTACAAAATCAGGGTTCAATTTGTGGGTTCATTTATATTGTGAAAAAGACCCCACCTCATCTAAATCAATAAAAAAGTCAATATTTTTTTGATTCTGACAAATGTCGTGTCTTGACGGATGCCTAATCAATGCTAGTCTACAAAAAATATTTCTCGAAAAAATGTTTCCATATTTTTCAATTGTGGATTAATCTAAGTAGTACCAAATGGGTAGGTAGATATTTACTTGACCCCCCCATTGAGTCAGGTTGTGACACAAGGTCAGTTTTTAATGTGGGTCTTAGCTGGTCAAAGCTGATCAGAGCTGGTCAGAGGCTAGTCATAGCTGGTCCAGGCCGGAGCCGGTCCAAGATAGTCCTAGCCGTGATATCACCAGCCCTGGGACGAGCCCTGTAAGTATCGTGATTTTCCAAGCGGAGCTCAGATGTGGCACAAGACCGAAATTATGGGACACCCAGTGAGGATCGAACTCACTACTCAGTCGTAATTGTTCTAGTGAGACAAGCTCGCTAACCATTACACCACCTCAAGGAGCCCAAGTTTCGTCTTGGGTATGACGATAAACTACTTCCGGAAAGAAGGCCTCTGATTAGGAAGTTTTTGAAGAGTGTGGAACTACCTTTTAACTGCTATTGTCCCCACGTCTACCTCGAACCAGGGCAGTAGCACCTGTTAGGGTCCCAGCAATGGTCAAAACATGAAAATATAAAAATATATTGGAAAAAACTATCAGCAATGCATTTTCATAGTAAAAAAAAAAAACATTAAAAAAATTACCAGCAATACATTTTTGTAAAAAAAAAAAAATTACTTAAGCTCACAGGAGAATAAAATTTCGGCGTTAAATGACCCATAAGGATTTGATATGCCATTAAAAACAAACCAAACATAAGACTGTATGAGTTTGTATGTGTGTCTATGTATACGTGAGCGTCATTCCAAAACAAACACAAAACAAGAAAATTTCCCCCTCCCACCACACACAAATAAACAAACACAAATAAAGCAAAGTAGATTCATTTTTGAAAAAATGACCCCTAACTAGAGGTTTCTTCTAGACTCGATGAATTACTTAATTATGATTATTTCAAATCCTCCTAATTATTTTCTCTCTCTCTCTCTCTCTCTCTCTCTCTATATATATATATATATATATATATATATATATATATATATATTTATATTTATATATATATATATTGAGACATGTTTCATTGAATAATTTACACAAGTTTGTTTATTTTCAATTGGATCCTTTCATATTCACGGACTAGCTTTTCGGTGTCATTATTAAAGGAAGTGAGAAAATCGCCGTGTTGATACATATTGATTATTTCGGGTACTTTCGACATCAAACAATGTCATCATCAGAATGTTGTTTATTTCAAGGCAAATATTGTAGTGTTTTCAAAGACAAAATTGCTGTGTTCATCTGAAAGTCCGCGCTAAAAATGAGTACATAATTCAGGAAAAGAAAAACTTATATATTATATTGTATAGATATTGTAATCCTAAATTTATTCAGATATCATGAGATTAATACAAGTTACCTTTGGATTCTAAAATCATAAAAGTTGATCAATATTTTGGCATTTAACTTCCAAACATTTATTAGAACGGCGAACTACTGCTTGGGTTAAGGTTAGCCAAAGTGTCCAGTGAGATTACTGCACATGCATTTTCAATTTCTTGTTTAAGGGTCGCGAATGTAATGCCAGCTGTCGAGAAAATATTGTACTACAGTAAAGTGTTATCGCAATTTGCTAAAATTACGAAAGACCAGTTTTTACTTTGATGAGCTGCGTATACAATTTTAGTGGACTGTGTATATATATATATATATATATATATATATATATATATATATATATATATATATATATATATATATATATATATATATATATATATATATATATATATATATATATATATATATATATATATAACTTAAAACTTAACTTTTATTACCCGGATTTACGATCAGCTATAAAAATGGCATATGGTAAAGGAAAATTTTAAATCAAACCAGTCGGTACGTACAGGTACGAAAACTTCGATTGTGCTTGTTTTTATTCTCTTTCTTCAATATGAATCAAAATAAATAAAATGAGTAAAGTGAAAGACAAATAAAAATTTACTTGAACTGTATTTACAATACGCAGACGGAAGTAATGTATCTAATACAGAACTTATTTTCGAATTTGTTTATTATATCTACTATTCTGTACACTGCCTGACTACAGAAACATTGGTAAATAAATTAGAAATGGTAAAGTTATTTAAAGCTGATTGGCACAAACCTATTGTAGGTGTAGTGTATATGAAATAGCAGTCAGGTACAAATTCTCACATAGTTCGACCCGAGTTCGAATTCCAGTCGAATCCATTACTTACGTGCAGAAAGCACTGGACGGCCGTTTCGTCTTATATTTGGGACTCATCATCTTCTAGACTCGATGAATTACTTAATTATGATTATTTCAAATCCTCCTAATTATTTCTCTCTATATTTCCTTGCTTGAACCGGCTTCTAGGCTTCTAATGCTCTGGAGTGAGCGGCTTGGGGATAGTAGTCGTAGCTCGGGGAGGCACAGTCCTATGGGTAAAAGAGTAACTCTGAGAAGTTCCACCACGGAATCGAGCGGCGCTCCACCACTGATCGAGCGGCGCTATATCGAGTCTAATTCGTTACCTATTCGTCACCGAGGACCGTTGGTACAGTTGGTATGGCGTTTGCCTCCTATCGTCACTGTTCGGGTTTCAATTCTCGGTGGCGGATGCGCACTGCTGATGAGTCCCAAATATAGGACTAAACGGCCGTCCAGTGCTTTCTGCATTCTGTTGAGGTTTCTTCTAGACTCGTTGAATTTCTTAATTATTATATATGAATGATAAAATATAGTTTTAAGGCTTGCTATACTTATTAGTAAAAGTGATCAATATTATGAAACAGTCTGTCGCCTCTGATTGTTGACTTCAATGTTCCCTTTTATATTTATATTTACATACGCTCTATCTCTGATATTGAGCACTTTATCCAATAAATATAGCACACCTTAAAACTCTCTCTCTCTCTCTCTCTCTATATATATATATATATATAGTGCAGGTAATCGATCCGTTGGTATGTAATCCGGGTGGATGCTAGTAATATTAATTATTAAAACTGATCCACAGAGAGCTCGATTTTTTTTTTATTTTTACAGCAAAAAAAAAAAAAAAGACCCCCCCCCAAAAAAAATTACCTCAATATAGAGATAGTCTATTTCAAGCCGTTCTGTACACGGCTGTCATCAGCCCCTATCTCTATCTTGAGGTAATTTTTGTTCTTTTCTTAGTATATATATATATATATATATATATATATATACAATCTTCCCGGAATCAGTATATAATGGGTGACAGAAAAGTCGAAGTAAAGGCTAATTGTATTTCCTAAGTAAAAAAGTGGCATTGAATATAATAAATTGCTAAGGCCAAGGGAAAACGAAATGATTTCTGAACAAAAACAATTCTAGACTTGTTCTTCCATTTCTCTGTAATTTGCCTTGACAAACATCTCCCCAACCTCATTAGCAACTGTAATTTTAACCTGTTTATTTATTCGGCTTTTTAATTACTTTTGTCATTTACAAGTGTCAAATGGTGTTTATTGTTATTGTTGTGGCATATTTAGTTAATAAGAGAGTCTAATGAACGTGTTGGAATTTCAAAAACATCCTAATCTCTAAAACTTCCTATTGGAAAAAAACAAAACAAAAAAAAACGAAACTTCTGCGCTTATTGTTTTTGCTGCTCTGGCAACGCCATCTCGCCGTCGTTACCAGCCTTTGGGCAGGGATATTGAGCAGTCCCACATTATCAGAAAAGAAAATGAATTATAATGTTGGCCTGTATCAAAAGTCTTTTTCGTTTTTAGTCAATTGTGTGTGCGTTATCATTTTATGTTATTCTTTCTTTCTTTCTTTCTTTCTTTTTTTTTTTTTTAAATTTCAGAACGCTGATGTCCGGCTTCATTTCCACCTTGCGTTTGAAAATAGTATAAACCAGCTGAGAGTCATTCAATTCTGAGCAAGTTTAAAAATATTTAAACTGGATTTAGGTAGTATGGTTGCATATTGTAATATCTTTTTCCATTTACTGAATTCGGTTAGCGTTTTGAGGCCCAGATTAAAATAATGCACCTATACTGTACCATCATCTATTATAGCTTCTGATAAAATGTAAAACTTAATAATAATAATAATAATAATAATAATAATATATATATATATATATATATATATATATATATATATATGACAAAGTGTAAAAAGTTTTCGAGTGACGAGTTTCGTCTTTTAGGACTTCGTCGGGCTAAGTTTATGATCACGTTGTTGTGACTACACATCAGCGTAATGAGGAACGGGGATGCTGAAAATTTGAAATTTAAAATAGTTTATTTTTTTTAAACAGTATGTATTACGTCCACCGACCTGTGCACTCAAGAAAACGTTTTAAAAAATCATTTCACCCCAAGCAAGGCGGTAATTCCACTAGAATGCAGGGGGTTACAGAGAGTGAATGTGAAAGAATGAGAAGACTGAGTAGTGGGAAGATTGAAGAAAGGGCTAAAAATATATATATATATAAATGAACAGGGTTCAAGTAAACAAAAGATGGCGATTGATATTGCGTTTAAATTTTTGAAGATTGTAGTTATGATGGACATTATAAAAAAGAAGGGAGTTTTACGAGGTGGGGGGGTGCGAGAAAAGAAACTGATGGAGTAAAAATGTCATTTTCATTTAGTTATTTCAACAGTCAAACGCTGGGACTTAGTTGCAAGCTTAAATTCATGTAGTCGAGGCAGCGGAAGGAAGCTACGTCATGTCGGTGAGAAAGTGACTGAAGTCGAGATGTCTGGTCAGGGTCGATTATATTACAGATCCTTCTTTGGATTTTGTCAATAGTCTTCAGATGTACAGCAGGAGCAGCAGACCAGATATTGCAACCACATTCAATGCACGGACGAATGGTAGATTTATAAATGTGCAAGATAGATTATGACGAGAAAAATTTTCTGTTACGACACAGCTTTCCTTGCAGTAGACGAAACAGTTGATTTGATATAGACGCTCCACTTCATATCAGGGGAAAAACGTGCGGTCAAGAAGGCGTAGAATGTTGCTCTCCTGGAGTTTAGCATAAGCAATGCTGATGGCAGACATAAAAAAGGTTCTCTGTGATGATTAAATGAAAGTAGTTTTGTTTTGAAGGCATTCAAATTTACAAGTCATTTCTTGCACCATGAGGAAACTGTTATAATTAAGTTTTTTTTTTTTTTTTTTTTTTTAATAATGATTAAATAATATCATGTCATGTTGGGTATATCACCAGTTAATGAGGTACTAATAATACCATAACACGATAGAAAATCACCAGATAATGGGTGAGCTATAAAAGAAATGTATATTCTTCCAGATTGTATGTCCCCCATTACAAGCATTATTATATCCATTATATAATAACACCTTAATACACGGATGCAATGGAATAGTTGGAAGAAAAGTAATGAAAAACAGGGAGTGAAAATGAAAGAGAATGAGAAGACTGAGAATGGGGAGAATTGAAAAAAGGACAAAAAAGGAACAGGGTTCAAGTAAACAGAAGGTGGCAATTGATGTTCCATTTAAATTTTTGTAGATTGTAGTTATCAGGGAAGTAAGAAATCAGAAAGGAGTTCCACAGGTGGGAATTGTAAGAAAATAAACTGTCAGAGCTGAAGTGGAGGCTGCATCTAGCTAGTTCAACAGTAAAATGGTGAAACCTATTTGCAAACACAACTATATCAGCTCCATGTTGAACAATAAAAGATTTTTTCTAAAAATTCTAACAAGCTATTATAACGGATTCCATAAAGCTCCACCAATATCCAATATACACACCACCCGTGATACGACACACGCCAAGTCGGTAGTCCAGCTCCTGCCAAACACGCTGTAGCATGTCTTGCGTAACATTCTCCAGCGGCTCAGTGCGGACTTATCTCAATGAGTATCTACCGGTAAGACGAATCGGGCGTGTCAATGATAATGACAATGTGTTGTTGAATTGGCAACCGCGTTCACCTGACTTGACATCTTGTGATTTTTTTTCTATGGGGCTGTGTAAAAGGACAGGTTTATACCCCACCTCCATCTTCCTACAAGCCTAGAGGAACTAAAGCAGATAATCACTGAAAAATCTACATACCTTTGAAAATCATATTGGAATTTTTATAAATATATCTTTTATTGTCAATTTTTGAGGACACATACACACTCTCTCCCTCTACCCCCCTCTCTCTCTTTATATATATATATATATATACGCACACACGCACGCACACACACACACACACACACATATATATACGATCGTCAGAGAGCTAGCAGTCACACAGATAATCTTTTGACGTGTACATATATTACATGTAATAAACTCTAGTGTAAAGTTCTGAAAAAAGACGAAAATACTTTTCAAACATAAAAATGAAATTTTTACTTGACAATCTTTATGGTTATATTCTAAGTGTAGCTTATAATTGATTTTCTAAGCGTAGCTTAAATGTGGTACAAGGCCGAATATATGGAGCATGTACTATTCAGTCATAATTGATCTAGCGAGACAAGCTTGCTAATTATTACGCCACGTCGAGGTACTCAGATGATTTTCTAAACGTAACTTAGATATAGCGCTAGGCCTAATGTATGGATCACTCAGTGAGGATCGAACTCACAATTCAGTCGTACTCCACCTTTGTATTATGTACTGTAGATTATATTGTCGAGTCGGTAAAAAAAAAAAAATCTAATATAAAATCCGTTAGTCTGGTAAAAGTGTTGGATCCTTAACTATTCTATTTTGGATTTAAGCCAGTTAACTGAAACCTCTGCCCTGGGCGTATTTTCCATTCAACAGACTTAAAACGCTTACTCCATTTACGCACTTTAAAAAGAAATACGACGCCAGGGACTATGTGACTGCTTTCAAGCAAACCAATCTGCTTTCAAAATGGCGTCTTTTTCTTTTAGTTTTGTTTTTTTTTTCATCATCAATTAAACAGCCTGGAATCAGCATCGTGTTTTATCGCTACACCACTCAAGGCTCGGAATTAAACATTTTGCCCAGCTTCGTGGGTGGCCAATGTTTGCCTGTCAGCTAATCTGATTATCTGAACAAAATACTCCAGTGATAAAAAAGGTTGTGTATTAATAATTAAGAAACCTTTCAAGGATGTTGTTAAAGACAACCTGAAACTCTCGAAATTAGTGTCAAAGATTAGGAAAAAAAGGAGCAGACAGTTGGTTTGTTTGGAGAAAGCTGGTTTTTCATTTTGAAAGGGTTGAACATTTGATTTTGAGAAAGATCTTGGGAAAATGTGGTGTAGATCCGGTCCCAGAAGATATTGAGACTGAGCGTGTATGTAACATACGCGGAAAGGTTGCTCTAACTGGTGGTGGATTTGCTAGTCATCTAAGATCACATGGAAATCGGCAGTTTAATGCTGACTATGTGGGTGTCCTCCCTGACTGACCTACAGACTACTTATGTCACATTTATGATAAAACTTGCAGGGCTGAAACAGCACATGAGAGTGCATAAGGAGAAAATTTCTTTCAAGCCTCTCCAAAAGCCTTTCGTGTGTCACATATATAAAAAGGTGTGTAGGAGTAAACAGGTTTGCAAAAGTCATCTGCAGGACCATGGTCGTCCATCTCAATGTTGAAGAGATAGCTTTCTTCTGTAGAGTAGTGGTAATTATCATTTATATATATATATATATATATATATATATATATATATATATATATATATATACATACACACACACATATATATATATATATATATATATGAGGTCAGTTTGGATTTCGTTGTGTAATTTAGATGCTCTGTTATAATAAATACATTGAGCTCTTTTTGTGGATCAGTTTTAATATCTGATATTAATAGGACCCACTTAGATTATAACCAACGGATTTATTACCTGTACCACACACACACACACACACACACATATATATATACATATTAAAAAGTGCAGTTTAGTTAATATTGTAAAGAAGTAGTCATACAAAGAATAAATTAGTAAAGCTAACGTAATTAATTCCGAAATCACTTCGCTAACGGATTAAATAAGGTATTAACTCACTAACCACTCGTTGAACGATGCGATCCTTGTTTTTAGAAACTGTAAAATGCATTAGATGTTCAGTCTATATTGCAAGTACTTTCGATTCTACTTGTATCATCTTCAGGCATGCATGTTATTTTTCAGTTTCAGGTAATTTCAGCTAAAATTCCGAGACGAAAATAAGTGTAATTGTTGAAACTTGACTAATGCATGGAATAATAATGCAACACAAAATGTACTTAGAACAAAATGTATTGAAACAAGAAAGTGTACACAATATTTACATATAGTCTTTTGTATATTCCTGGTAAGACCGTTCCTGGAGAATGTGTTGACTGAGTCGCAGTCGGGCAGAGTCTCTGGATTGAATCTCTTGATTCCTTCCTCTCTTCCCGGTACCAACCATATTTATATGGTCGGTACTCCACTATGCAAATTAGGTGGATCCTACCACCACAGTAATACTGGTGAAAAGATGTGTTTTTAAAAATTACTTTTATTTCCGAAGTACTTCCATCTTTTTCTGAGATCATCATCAGGAGTGCAACTTGTAAAGCAAAAACTATGTGTAACTATCCATTACTGATTTTTTTCTTTTTGATTTTAAATGCAGCAGCTGACAGTTTTGCTTTAACATTCATTAGAACGTGAAAAAATTATCGACTATGGAATTTTTGGAATGTCATCGTCTAGCACGCATTAAAACGTTAAAACTGTCCTTTTTATAGGTATTTTAGAATATTATCATAGTATTCGTAGCAGATTCTTTTTAGTATCGTCTTCAATTTTTTTAATGTAGATTGCTTCGAGGATCTGTAGTTTTAATTTGTTATTTTCTGGTGTAGGATAATTGTGTTATCAATAAGTATTTTTCTATACTGTGATTGTGGACATGAATGTTGATGTAAATGTCTCGCAGTGGACGAATCGTCAGACATGTATAGAGTAAAACGTCTTCATAATGTAGATGTCGTATATCCAACATATATATTTGTTTTTCTGTCGGAGATACATTCTCCTAAGGGACATATGAATTTATATATAATGTTGGTTTTACGTAATACGTCAGTCGGTAAGGAGGAGTTATTGCGAATAATATTGTATTATATTTTGTATAATTGTTATGCGATCTTACCCATAATAATAATAATGGACTATTCCATACTTAATAAATACTGCGCCTCGGGAGTAGTTCAAGTGGATTCAGTAGTTCAAGTCGAGTCAAGAGTCGAGTCAGAGGCAGTCCGAAACAGAGTCGCGTTCAGACAATTACTGCAAAACATTGGAATAGTGAAACTGGTCGAGACTACATTGTTCTCTCTACTAAACCTGATTGTTCATACTAACACTTCTACTTCTCTGTATATATTCCTGTTTGTAATATATCTGTGTTATTCCATACCTGTGTTCGAGTTCTTCTTTATTGGTTCTACCTTGGACTATCACCGTGGTACAAGGAACCGGACCATAACAATAATATATGATTAATTTTATCTTTTTATTAGGATCCGTGGGAGACATATTCGTACGAATGAGATTTTTTATGATTTTCTCATCCTGTTTGTAGTTAACATGCATCTGGTTACAATATAAGAGTTTGATATATTCACGGTCCTTTGAAGAAGTACTATGTTCTATTTGACGTGTGTTGAGGTTTTTAATAAATCGTCTTATTTCTACAATGTGGTTTGGGAAGTCATTATTAATGAGAGTCTGCTTAACATCTTTTAGTTCCGGGTCAGCCGTTGCATTTAAATGCAAAAAGAAAAGAATTCAATAATAGAATTTTACCTTACAAGTTGAGCCCCTGATAATGATCTCACAAAGAGAGGGAAAGTACTTGGGAAATAAAAGAGTTTTCACTGTTACAATGCATTTCTTGCATCATTTGATTGTAATACAGAAAAAAATATCCGTAAATATGAACGGATTATACTAAAATAAGCAGACATATTTTAATATATATATATATATATATATATATATATATATATATATATATAAAATCTATTCTTTACATAAATTGCTAAAGCCTAATTACAGCCTCTTTCTCTTGACTTCCCTCTCGCTCTCCCTCTTCTTTCTTTTTCCTTTTTCTTTTCTCCCTACTCCCCTCCCATTTCTAAATATCACTTCCGTTAAGTTAACCGTCTAAATATATCAAGGTCTGGTCACTCCTCCTCCCCCAATACAAAGTATACTTGAGAGAGATATGAAATTAATCCCTCCCTATACTCTACCATGTCTATTTAACTATCCCTTTTACAATCTCTGTTAAATTACAAAAACTTACACTACCCATCAATTTTAATTTCATTTTTCGTTTCATTTCATTTTTGGAAGTGCTATCTGATGATCCGGCGTCCTTTAAAATGACTCTGGTGAAATAAATTATTATAATGGTACCTTAAAGTAGTCTGTTTTTCCTTTAAATATATATATATATATATATATATATATATATATATATATATATATAGTACAGGTAATAGATCCGTTGGTATATAATCCTGGTGGATTCTAATAATATCAAATATTAAAACTAATCAACAAAGAGATTTTTTGCTGTGTAATATATATATATATATATATATGAAGAAATATGCTCTTAAGGTGTGCTATATTTATGGGACAAAGTGCTCAATATCAGAGATAGAGCGTGTGTAAATATAAAGGTGAACATTGAAGTCAACATTTAGAAGCGACAGGCTGTTTCATGCTCGAGGCAATCGTCAGTCCACGAGTCTGACTCGTGGCCTGACGATTGCGAACTAAAAGGATATTTATTCATTCAGAAAGAGACGGTTGAATTTTCTGGGACACATAATCAAGAAAGTGGGCTTGGAGAATATAAAACTTACGAGACATATCGACAGCAAGAGAGGCAGAGGAAAACATCAAATAACCTAACTAACGAGTTTATTAATGAATGGCAAAGCGGGAACGAAGATGGGTGGTAAAGCGTCAAGCAAGATAGGAAGTTATAGAGAGCCATGATTGCTCACGTTCTGTACGAGCATGGCACATAAAATAGATCCCTCTCAAATTTATAGACAATTGAAGTCTTTGAAGGCTGGAACATCAAACTTAAAAAAAACGACGTATAAAACAGTATTACCAATTTCTTCTACGTATCAGTATGACGATAAGCTACATCCGGAAGTAAGGCCTCTGATCGGGAGATTGGAGGCTTTGAGGAGTGTGAAACCACTACTTAATTGCTGTTGTTCCCATGTTCACTCTAACCCGGGTGGTATCACCTGTTTGAGTCCCAGCTATGTGTAAATAGGGAACTTCCCTAAACAAAAACAAAACTCGAAGAAAGTATAAAAATACATTTTTATAGTAAAAATACCAGCTCTACATTTATATACAAAAATTACTAACACTAGCTATTTATAGTAAAATTACCAACAATACATTTTTAAAACAAAATTATCAGCTATACATTTTATAGTAGAATTACCAACCATACAATTTATAGCAAAATGGCCACATTTTATCTGTAGTTGTAGGCATACAATTTCATTTAAAATATATTTAGTTGAAATCATATACAAAATATTTAGACTTTGGCATTAAATAATCCATAATGATTGATACGCCGCTAAAAAATGAACCAGCCAACCAACCAGCCAACCAACCAACCAATATAAAAGAAATCTTTCATGACATTAATTCATATATTTTACAATTTCTTAAAGAAATAAAACTGTATTCCAAAATATAGCTTCAACAAAACTACAACATGAAACACACATATCACCGCCACTGGTAATCCTGTTCCTAGAAAAAATGTAGATGCATTGAAACTGGGTATCACCTACCATGCATTTAATTGTGAAAGAACAATGATGTACACGTTATTAAATGGACAAAGTCCGACAATTATTTGAAGACATTTACCTTACAAGTTTAACAATGATATACATCGTATTTTTATTATTTCTTCAAAACTCACAAGAAAATTAAATTTTAACATTAAACGATCTATAAGGAGTTGATATGCCGTTAAACAAACAAATCAAATCAAATCTACTGTGTACCGTGTCCTTTTAGGACGTAAGCGATCATGGTTCGCCACAACCTCCTATCTTGCACAGTTCTTCGTAATATTTTTATTCTTACTATCCCCCCACGTTTCCCATTTTCCCATCCATTTGTATAAGCCCGTCTGTTAGTGGGACCGCTGTCCTAACACCGCGTCCCTTCGATATATCCTGTGAGTGTCAAATTTTCCAAGCCCTCCTTCCTCATTATGTGTCTCAGAAATTTCAGCTGCCTTTTTCTGATTTCGAGTATAAGTGTCCTTTTTGTTTCCATTTCCCATAAGATCTCCTTGCTAACAGGTTCCACCCATGGTATTCTCAGCATCCTTCTGTAGAGCCATATTTCTGTTCCCTTCAGTCTTCTCTTCATCCGTGAGGAAATTCTCTAGCATTCGCTAATATATAGAAGGATTGATATTGCATAGCAGTTCAGATTTGGGTTTCAGCGTCATATTTTGCATCCTCTGTTAAAAAAAATCTCCAATATCTAAACTTATTTACTTACTTGATTTTGACATCTTTAATTCGTAGTTGCATCTTGAACTTTTTCTCTTGCTGGCAACCATGCAACGTCTTCTTACAATTAGTCCTTTCTTCTCGCTCTCCTTTACGAACTTGTCTAAGATGTACTGTAATTTTCTTTCTCTATCTGCCATCAACACAGTATCACTGTGTATCTTATGTTGTTAAGATTGCGCCCAGCGAGAATAAATCCTGGTAAGAATGCACATTCTTATCTCACGCCCCTTTCTAGTTTCGCCTACTTGCTCGATTCTTTTTCTATCTGTATACAGGCGGCATGATTCTGGGATCTTTCCCAAATAGATCTAGTTTCCCTAGCACTTTGGATAGAGCTTCGTGTCGTACCTTATCAAATTCTTTTTGCGGAATCTATAAAACAAAACTGTGCATCCTTCTACATTTGTATTGATCTCTGCAAAATCCTTCTGATCATAAATACAGCATTTCGTATTCAAGTGTCCTTGACAAAAGCACACCTTGTCTTATTTTCGGTCTGATTCTGTTTCGATCCTTATTCATCTGCTGACGAATCCGATAATTTAAGTTGCCCTTCTTAACGCTGGCCTATACATTTTATTGTTATATGTAACTCCTTAATGAGAAATAGTTATGCTTTTAATGAACCCCTTTCTGTCTTATTGTCATTTTGGTTTGCACTTATTAGCAAAAGAAATAATAAAGACGACGTTTAAGATTTGATTTCACGAACGACATTACAATTGTATATTATCGACAATTTCAATGGAAAGACATTTATTGCGTAATCAATATGATGTCTGGTAACCAATAAAACTCTTATTGAAATCCAAAAAACGTCATTAATTCTTCATACACTATTTTAGATAATAATGAGGAAATAATTCACTTTTATTCATGGGTTAAGTTGATTTGAAATGACTTCCGCTTGCGTAACTTTCAATTGCGTATAGAAAAAAGTTGGGCTTCGAGAAAAAATATCGGCTGAAAGAAACTGGATGCGAAGAATTGATTAATTATTGTTGACAAAAAAGAAAAAAAAACAATAAATGAGACAAAAAAAAAACACTTCAAGTGTAAATTCTTTTGCACATGAAATAAAAATTGTGCTACTTAAAATGTGTAACGGCGCGTCGAATATGATTGCATGCTAGAAATTAAAGCATTATTAAGCAATTTACGAAAGATGAAACAATAAGAATAAGAATGACCTTGAAGAAGAAAAAGAATAAGAATGACCTTGAAGAAGAAGAAGAAGAAGAAGAAGAAGAAGAAGAAGAAGAAGAAGAAACAACAACAACAACAACAACAATAGTCGGAGGAAGTAAACGAAAGAAGACAGAAAGGACGAGAGAATAAGAATAAAGAAAAGAAAAGAAAAAGTAGTAAGGATAAAAGAAGGAAGGAAGAAATGAAGATTAAGTAAAAAAAGAAAGAAATGAAGAGTAAATAAGAAGAAAAAAATGGAGAAGGAAAGAAAGAGAAAATAAAACGGAAAAAAAGAAGACAATGTCTAGGAGAAAATAAATGGAGAAGAAGTAAGAAAATAAAAAAGGAGAAACGGAAATAGCGGGGAAAATAAAAGAAGGAAAGAAGAAAGGAAGAAGAAGAAAAAATGAAAAGAAAATGAATGAAAGAAGAAAGGGAATGAATGTAAAGGATAAAGAAAAAAAAAAGGATGTCTAAGAAAAGACAGTAAGCGAAAGGAAAAACGGACGGAACAAAAGAAGGAAGAAACGAACGACCGATAAAGAAATGACTATAGACAAATGATAAAAGGAAAGAGAAGGAAAGATGAAAGAAAGGAAGGATGTTTGACAGAAAGTAATGGGAGAGATTGAGTAAGGAGAAGGGAAAGAAAGAGTGAAGAATGTTCGACAGAGGAAGGGAGGAAGCAGAGAAATAATAAAAGAAAAAAGGAATAAAGAAAGAGAACAAATAAGGGAAGGGTGGGGTAACAAAGAAAAGAAAGAAAGGTGAAAAGAAAGGAAGGGAAAGGGGAAGAGAAAAAATAAGAAAGAAAGTAGAAAGTAGAAGGACAATGGAAGAAAATTGGAAAAAGAGACAAGAAGGTGAATTGAGAAACAAGAAGAAGAAGAAGAAGAAGAAGAAGAAGAAAATTTAAAAAATAGACACGTTGATGACAGAAAACAAAAAGGGCATGAAAAGGAGAAAAACGTATGAACGGAACTGGGAATAAGAGGCGTATATCTACGGATCTAACTCTGGTATGAATCATATTTTCTTCAATTCGAGAGTAGAAGCTAATTGTTGCACTCATTTAACTGCTAACAAAAGAGAGATGATAGGTCTTCTTCCAATGGTGTAGCTACAGTGTGTGCCTTCTGGAACAGAGTGAGTGCAACCCTTGCATAAATCCTGACGAGTGGAACCGTCTACAAATCTCTAAAGGTAACATCAATCAACATAATGAAGGTAACATCAATCAGCTAAGTAACAAACATTTTAATTCACCCCAAGCAAGGCAATAAAGCCACTAAAACGCAAGGGGTTACTCAGTGTGAAAGAATATGAGAAAAACACTATTAAGGAGAGAGAACAAACAATAAAAGAACAAGAATTAAGAAGACAGAAGATAACGATTGACATTGCATTTAAATGTTTAAAGATCAAAGTTGACTGGAAAGCAAGAAGACAGAAGAGAGTTCCACAAGTGAGAAGTGCGAGAGAAGAAAATGCTTGCATAGAACTTACGGTTACATCTAGAAATTTCAACTGTAAAACGATGAGACAGTGTGGTCAATCTAGTACTGTTCCCAAAGGTAGTAGGTACCAAAGAAGAAAGCTCATCAGAACAATTACTGTGACAGTATTTATAGAAAAGTCACAGGGAAGCGGTGGAGATGTAACCGAAGGCGAGATGCCATGTCAGGACCGATAACATTGCAGATTCTTCTTTGGAATTCATCAAGAACCTTCAAATATATGGCCGGAGCGCCAGACCAGATGTGACAGCAATATCCAAAACAAGGACAAATGGCAGTCTTATAAATATGCAAGATAGATTCTGGCGAGAAAAAATGTCTAACATGACACAGGAAAGCAACTTTCCTAACAGCAGACCTAGCAATTTGTTCAATATAATCTTTCCAGTTCATGTCGGTGGAAAACGTTTATCTGGGAAGGCGCAATAAAATTACTTACGAGTTTGTGTACAATTATATTACTTTCACTTACTCAAATATACTAGTATGCTTGAAATACAAGCCAGACATACTTAGACTTTGAAACTAACAATCAAACAAAAAGCAAATTCAACATATGGGGAAAAAATTTTTTTAAAAAATGTAAAAAATTTGGACCACCTTTATTTCTAAAATGAAAGCTATAACTTTCTTACAAAGTAACTTTTCTCGCTTTTTCTATACAGGCTTATATAGCAGTACTGCCTCACCCACCCGATAAAGAGTCGCTTGTGACGAACCGCCCCCATTTCTAGCTATGACTATGGAAGTAAATATTTTCAGCTGCTAGTTATAAAATTGTTGTTTTCTCAAACGGCTCACTCAACGACAAAACTTCGTCAAAAACCAAAGCATACTAATGTTGGAAATGTTTTATCGAGATATCTGACAATGGGACAGAGCACAGCGTAAAGGAGATTTATACATTTTACAAGAACATTATTACAAAATGAATGTAAATAGTCGGAAGTCGGAAATTGGAAGGCGGAAGTTAAACCTGTTTCGCCGACTTATAAACTCCAACGGAAGGGACAGCAAAGACGGCGCTATTACACCCCCGCTTCAAAACACCAAATATTTACTTCCTGTTCATTAAAATTTGTTTCATGAAATTAAAACTGAACATCCGTAAAGTTACGAGAACCAAGAAAATCAACATTGATAAAGATGTTGTCATTTTAATACAAATAATATTAATCAGATTATAAATCCGTTGCGATTTGGTGATAAAAATGATAAAATTGTGAGGCTTTGAATCTTTGGTTCGACATAAGTTCTGGCTCACGTCTCTGGTTCTCGTACGATCACTGAACTTAAGCAACATCGAGCCTCATCAGTAATTAGATGGGTGACCGCTTTGGAATACCAAGTGCTGTAAGCTTGGATGTGTGGCTGGTGTAATGGATGACGGCTCGGAATTAGAAATCGGATAGCCGAGCTCCAATTCCAATGGAGTTCGTTATAGTCACTTATGCACAAATACTCTTGGGAGAGATATGAATCCACTCCCATCCCCGCTATGTGCTAATTTGGATGACTTGTATCAGTAATTCACTATTGCTTCCCCCAAATTCTTTTGATCTAAAATAATTTCTGGCTTTAAATAACCTGCAAAGGGCTAATAAGCCATAAAAAAGAAACCAATCAATCCACATAAATTGTGCAAAATAACGCAATCTATCTATCTATCTATCTATCTATCTATCTATCTATCTATCTATCTATCTATCTATCTCTCTCTCTCTCTCTATATATATATATATATATATATACATAAAGTGAACATTGAAGTCAACACTCAGAGGCGACAGGCTGTTTCATGCTGGACGCAATCGCCAGGCGGCCTGACGATTGCGTCCAGCATGAAACAGCCTATCGCCTCTGAGTGTTGACTTTAATGTTCACTTTTATATTTATATTTACATACGCTCTATCTCTGATATTGAACACTTTATCCCATAAATATAGCACACCTTAAAACTATAATGGTACGATGTGATGGATGCTCACTCGTTACAATGACGGCTACCATACAGACCTCGACTGTCAACCCTTTGTACTTATCATCTCTCAGATTCCTTTTCCAGGTTATCAGACATCAACAAGATCCATCAATCACATGATACACCCATATCTAAAAATAATGCATGAACTCCACTAATTAATTTCTATAAATTTAGCATATAAAAATGTTGAATGGACCATGTACCACAAGGTTGAATGTTAGCATTTTAGCTTCCCTAGATGGCGAGAGAATTTCACTTTACTCATGTCCCTGTAGAATAAACTATTGAAATAATATAAAAATGCATACAATCATTGTTCTCTTTCTCCTCCCAATATAAATCCTACAATTTTTTACAAATTTCTTCTACCACGCACTACTGTTACAGCTACTTTCTTCGGCCATTTAGGTAATATGTACAAAGAAACTAACGACATAGCTATGGGACCACCTCTTGTTTCGACATTTTTTGAATATTACATTTTGTACATGCGAAACAATGTTTTTGGAAAATGTAAACAATCCTTTGATATATGTTAGATATATAGATGACATATTTCTACAAGATAAAACCATTGAAAATTGAAAAAAAAATCGATGTAAAATAAGTCTGTTCTCCAATTTAATTATAAACTGAATATTAATAACAGAATTCTATTCCTAGATTTTCTAATTGATTCTAACAACAATAACTCTAATACCTCCAGAATACAAAAAGAACTAATTCTAATTCATTTCTCCTTAATTATATTAGAGTGTGTCCCTATAGATACAAAATAGCTGCTCTTAGAAAAAAATAATTAACACAGCTCACTTAATTAAATTATTCTATAACTCACATAAAACAAACACTAACAATAGATTTCGAAATGATATGATTACATAGCAAATTAAAATGGACCTAAAAATATTTAGCATACGAATAGCAATACGAACAAGAATTATAAAAAAAATATAATTGATTTATTCTTTTGTCATCAAATGCCCAATAACATAAATATTTGAAAAACACAATTTATAGATATACATCTAATGGTAAAAACATATACGTTAAGTATATAGTATAAAACTTAAAAAGGCTTATCTTATTGTCATTAATAAATGACGTCACCTTTAAGCGACTTGTATTTGGTTCCAACAAGCGTGGGAAGGTTGAAATTGGCCAAACACATGTTCATAAACAGAATAAAGGGGAATCTCTTGAAAATACACAAATGAAAAAAAAAAAAAAAATGAAAAAGTTGAACAGGCAGACGTTTTCGGTATTGTTTAACAAAACTTGATTAAAATAATTCTTGCTGCCTAAATACACCTCTTATATAGACACTAACAAAATAGGTACATGGCGTGATAGTTCAAATTTTTCTTAACGTAAGCCATATGCCCCCCCTCTGGGGGCCATGAGATATTTTCAGAGGCCACGTTTGAAAATGGGGGGGCTAAGAGGGGGTAGGGATAATTTAGGATCCACAAAATATATATATGAAATATTTTGTAATTAATAATAATTATTTAAAATAAAATATTAAATTAATTATCAAGTTAAATATTAAATTAATCTAAGCCATTTTGTTAAAATAAATATTTATTTATTGCAATTTTTTCATCTGATCTATGCAAAATAGCCTTTTTTAGTTTAAAATTTCTTAATTTAAACTTTAAATCATGAATTTTAAATTTTAAGGTATTTTTTCATCAAATTGTTTTTCAATTTTTCTTTTCTTATCTTTTTTTCTGGTTTGTGGATCCTGCCATTGTTGATGCATCTGAAGTAGATATCACTCTACAAGAAAGTTTCATTGGACTTCAAAATAACACAAGTAGCTCAAGCGAGATTAAAGCGAGGAGGATACCAGAAGCGGTGGATGAAGGAAGACATGCATAAGAATTACCCCACTACTCTGGAAAGATGTGAAGTTGCTCTCACTCGCTTTTCCCACATCTTACTTGGTTTCAGCTGGATGATGCGTCTGCTGTCAAAGACTCGAAATCGTCTTATCGTAGAAAAAAAGATGCGATTTATATCTCTCTGAAAGCTTTCAAGCCAAACATTGACAATTTGGCAGCCCTTCCCCAGTCAAAGGGATCCCATTGAAACTATACAAGATAGAACTGATGGTTTTTGCTTTGTAAATAAATGAGTTTATTCAAATAAAATATTTATCCAAATAATATTATTCTTTGATTTACAACTGAAGTTAGTGTTTTGATGCCATAGTACTATCGAAACTACAACCTTTAATATTTCTACTTCCCTAGATGCTGAGGGTCGGGAGGGAGGAGGTGGATAACAACTCAAGTTGGCATGAGGGGACATAAAGAACTCGCAGGGGAGTGAAGGGGGTCACGACCAGAATAAGGTTGAGAAACATTGTGTTAGTTTATTCCAATGCAGTTGGGACCTCGCACGTTTATTGCAACCTAACTTCCACATTTTGACGAAATGCCTGAATTTGTCAGTCGCTGTAAAGATCACAGAGCCGTTCCAACATAACATTAGAAAACTAATAAGTGAACTCGAAGACTATTGGTAGATGCAATCGCCTATGCCTCAACGAGCGCCCGCTGCACGCGTATTTAACGTTAAAAGAAATGCACGTAGAGTGCGGGGAACTTTCCGATGCCACGTTATACACCAGCTAATGATCCTAATGAGAGACGCGCGCATTAATATGAAAAGAAATACGTTGACCGTCAGAGGTCAATTACGAACTCTGACTTCAAACACAATCTTTATAATAGTCTACTTAAGCAGCAAAAATTATTTATAAGTTGATTATCGCTTCAACTGTAGTCTTAAGATTGTTTTCACACTAAAAGTATCACTGCGAATGAACATTAATGTAACGTAGTAACTCATAGCAGGCGCCATAATAAAAACTGCCAACCACGAGTTATCTCGTGGTTAACTTTCAATTTGTTAATCTTGACTTGTGATTAGACGTAGGATAAGATGACGATTTTCCTAAGGTAATTAACGCGAATGAAACAGCCACAAAAATCACCGGAGCTGGGATTTCTAACATTTCTTTCATTTTACAAGCGACAACCAGGTGAATCATCTAATTATTTAAGAAAAGGAAAAAAAGAAAGGAAAAAAAAAAACTCCCTCTGAAGTATTTACATCCTGTTTACATTTAGAGAGAACAATTTTTATAAACAAAGAGTTCTAACGATATCAGCCCCTTAAAATAACGAATTATATGCTTTTTTAAAGCCTCGTTTTCAATTATAAAAATTGGTTAAATGATAAACAGGAACTAAAAGAATCTGAGACAAGAAGGAAAATACAAGCTTATTTTCTTGTGTATAATACAAGAAATTTTGAACAAAACTTAAAGGCAAAGAAGAGGGTTCCGTATTATACACAAGTACATGTTTTCAAAAATATTTTTACTCAGCTTTAAAAAACCTCTTATTTGAAACAGCAAGATTGCAAATGTACTCAGTTTTTCTTACAAGATATTGTTTATATTTTGATTTTTATGTTTTTTATAAGTTTTTTTTTTCTCTTCATTCATAATGAAAGACAATATTTTTATTTATTTCCATTATTAATATAAAGAAACATAATAAAGTTATATCAGACAGAAAAGCCTATTGTCTTTTCCCCACTCCTCCCCGGTCTTTTGAATAGGTTTATCATTTGTTTCCTGTTTAGGATTGGGTTTCCGATTCTTTTAAAGTTTTCTCATTCTCTTTCATTCCCGGTAGCCCCTTGAGTCTAAGTGTCATTACCACCTTGCTAGGAATGAATTGATTGAAAATAAAAAAAAGAAGATTAATTAACACCTTGAAATGTATTACAAGGTATGTCTAGTTAGCGTCTTTCTCTGAAAGTTCTAAAATAAGTTTTGAAATGGAAATTAGAAGAGGAAACACGCAATAGCTAAACATTAAGTTTATTTCTGCTGTTTAATACTGTGAAAAGAATAAATATTTTAGTGAAATATATGTACGACACTGAGATTTTAATGGATAATATGGTACAACTTTTAAAAGAAAAACCTCGGGCTGGTTTTAATACGGGATCGTATTATACTCGAAGATGTAATTTATTCCCTGCTTTATATTTTCAGAAACACAATACACAAGAAAATACGAGAAATAAATAAATGTGTTATTGTTCTTTCGTTAAAAGCGTTTGTCATATTATAACCTCCAAAAGGTCACCTTTAAACAACTTTTGTGTGCAGTGTGTGCGTATGACACTCGCTTAAAGCGGCCATTATCAACGGGGTATGAGCTCTCAAGTAACGCTTCTGGGGAGTTATGATGGGATGTTATAATTTTAACAGAGCAGTAAGATGATTTAACATTTTGAACCCTAATTGAAACAAGTCACAACACGTTATGAATGCTTTTGTTTATATTTTTGTCGGTATATTTACATTTACAGACGTGTTCTAAATGTTTCGTTTTGGTGTCAACAGCAAACACGGCATTCTATTGTATGACTCTCTCTCTGACCGCCGCTTGCATGTTCCCGCCCAAACTTGATTCCGTTGACTGGTGCTGTAAAGCAAGAGAGACAGAGGAAAGCAGCAAATGACCTACCTTGTGCAAATGGTTGATAGAACAGGGATCAGGAGAGATAGCAAAAAGACAACATTTACTAAGAGTTATAAAAGACACAAAATTTATGGAGAACCATGATCTCTCACGTCCTGAGGAGACACTGTACGTAAAGGAAGACGAAGAGGAGGAAAACCTGTCTCAAATTACCTTATTTGACGGCATATAAAACGCACTTTTTTTTACTAAAAATATCATTTAAAATTCCCCTGCGTCTTATATGCCATATGTAGGTTTACTAATTTTACTAATTTCTATTTTTTCTTGTTTGCCCTACTGAAATTGGGGCGCGTCTTATACATCCGTGCGTTTTATATGCCGTCGAAAACGGTATCTATTATACGTTTATTGAATGAATTTGACGGTCAAAACTTCCAGAGATTGAGATTTGTAGACCATAGCGGCTAGTAACAAAATATAACACACACGCACGCATGCGTGTACACTCACATATAAAAAACGTATTTCTATACTTGAATGAGCAGAATTAATAAGAAAACTTCTTTTGTAAGATTAACAATTAAATTCTGTAAGGCACAGTGCACAATGAATAACCAAATACAATAGTTTTTAAGTAAGAAAGAAACCATCCGATGCCAATCGATTGTGTATGAAAAATAATTAGATACAATTAAAAAAAAAAAAAGAAAAGAAAATCAGCAAACCTATCTTGGGTCAAACTTTTAAAGTAATCGAGATACCTCGATAGATACGAGCACCCCCCACAAAAAAAAAAAAAATTGACAAACATATTTTGACATATTTATTTCCATAATATTCCAAAATATTACAAAAACACGTTTATTTTACTCCAAAGATTTATTTACACGTTCATCTAACCACGTTAATTGATCTCGTTACATGCTGATATTCTTACCAACACAACACCCCAGGAATCACATACTTCGTTCATATGACAAGCCCCACAGCACCAACATTTTCCGATAGACTAATTAAAAATTACGCGATGACAAATATACATAAACTGATTTACCCATGCCATCAAAAATGACAATCTATATCAAATTGATGTTTCATTAATCATAATTATATTAATTATATTATTATTATATTAATTATGACTAGTTACTGTGTGAGACACGGATACCCTTCTGACCTTCTTGGTCTTTTATTGTCCTTTATTCTCACTTCCCTTCACTAAAGGCTTTTCATTCGCTTTCACTGCCCCTTGCTTCCTAGTAGCATATCGTCATATATATTATCTCTCTCTCTCTCTCTCTCTCTCTCTCTATATATATATATATATATATATATATATATATATATATATATATATATATATATATATATATATATATATATATATATATATATGATAGAAATAATTAGGAGGATTTGATAATTATAATTGAGTAATTCATCGAGTCTGAAAGTTGGTATGACGTTTGCTTGATAACCTAACTGTCCGGGTTTCAATTCTCGGTAGTGGATGCACACTGCTGATGAGTCCCAAATATAGGACGAAACGGCTGTCCAATGCTTTCTGCATTCTGTTGAGGTTTCTTTCAGACTCGATGAATTATATATATATATATATATATATATATATATAATGGACAAATTATTTTAATATATTTACTGTTTATACGTTATTTTTATAGATACAAATATTTAAGTAGATGCTCTGTTTATAATAAAGAGTATGAACAACATTTATCGGCCTGAATATCCAATAAGTTTCATAGAAAATATGTGTCCGCCGACAGGAATCGAACCTGTATCCACACGGAACCGTCATATAGCCATTTTACTTAAATATTTGTATCTATAAAAATAACGTATAAACAATAAATATATTAAAATATATATATGTGTATGTGTATGTGCGTACGTGCGTATGTGTAATATACGAGGTCTGATAAAAAGCATCGGAACTGTTGCTATGGTAGCGGAGGGAAGCCGTTTAGCACCGATCGACCTTGAACTTTGTCACGCATGCGCAGTAAGTTTTACCATTGTTGCTCACTTCCGTTTAGCAGTGCTTCGAAGGAAAGTGTATAGAGTGTGATCGTCCAAAATTCTAATCCCCTTCAAAGTAGGATCCACTGACTTCAATGCACTTGTTTAGTGTTTGGTGACTTTGATATTAATTACAGGCTTGTCTAAAATAGAATATAAAAATAAGATTTTTTTTTTAATTAAAACAATTATAGGATATATAAAGATGTCTTTGAAGAATGCTAATAGAATTCTAATTAAAAATATTTCCGAAGGGATGTTTTATGAATTGAGCTAAATACAAAATACATTCCATTTGAGACTTCCAGGAGAGATATTTATTAATTTCAAAGTACAAAACTCTAATCTCCTTCAAAGTAGGACCCTCTGACATCAATATATTGTAACAATCCAGCTACTTTGTGAAGGCTCCATGGAAGTCATCCAAAGTGAAGGTGTCCAGGATTCTTGTCACAGTCTCCTTCATTTTCTCAATGTCTTCAAAACGACTTCCACTGAGATTCTCCTTCAGTTTCGGGGACAACCAAAATCACAGGGAAGTAAGGTCTTGGACTGTAGGGAGGTTGAGGGATAGTTTTTATCCCCATCTCTGTCAACAACAAAACTTTATTGTATAGCCAGCTTTCAAATTGTCCTTACGTCCCGACTGCATTCTGTAAGCTATTCAGCTATGACAAGAGGTGTTTCGTGGGCTGTGTTCAAAGAGCTGTTACAGTCGTATCCACCAATCTGGAATAACAAAACATGTCAGCTTATTAGATGTTTCGCAACGATATACTAAAATTATAATAATTTAGGATAATTATAACTGCCTCTCTTAAAAAAAAAAAAAATCTTCTGAATGCACCTCATATATATATATATATATATATATATATATATATATATATATATATATATATATATATATGTGCCGGGTGTAACAGCAAAATTGTCCAAATCGTGGTGTAACAGCATAACTGTCCGTCCCACAAAATGTTTAATATCTATAAAATCACTAAACTAATTTAGTTTCTTTTTTACAGGTTTTCAGCTAAGACATTTAGTCATCTTGACACAATTTGTCCTAAGAATCACTGAAAAACTCTTTGAGTTATTCAGCTAGAAAGTGAACAGGTTAAAATCGCTTTGTATCAGACCCACTGTCTTCCCAAATGAGCAATGGTGAGAGGAAAAAACCATTCAGGCTTTCAGTAATTGTACCAACATTCATACTCTGGCTTTCATCTTCAAAATCCATGCAAAACCCATCAAAAGAACGGTGAATAAGTTTAATAAAGAGGGAACAGTAGAGAGGGAAACTGGATCAGGAGATCACAACAGGAAGAGGGATCATCATTAGCGCTAAAAATAGATCAATTAGAAAAGATCCAACTCAATCCATAAGACGTTTGGCACATGAGGGAGAAGTTTCCAATATGACAATCCAAAGAGCAGTGAAAAAAGACTTGAAAAGGAAATCGTACGTGAAACATGTGCGGCAACTTGTTACTCCAGGACAGAAAGTCAGAAGTTTAGAGAGGGCGAAGATCATCTTGAATAAGTTGGAAAATGATCCTGGAATAATAATAATAATAATAATAATTATATATATATTTATAATGATAATAATAGACTCTCCCGTCGGTTTCGACGTGTGAGGATCTGACAGCTTGATTCAGTGATGAAAGTTTGTGCGATATTCTTAAGTGGCATTTAAGACCCGCTAGTGATTTACAAAGGAGGCCACATATGGAGCAAGTGTGAGGATTGTGAAATGAGATCACTGTTAGATTGGCTGACCTTTTAGATCTTGCCCTCGCTTCTTGAAGTTGATTCAGACAGATTGAAAATTGCTGTGTCCACTAAAACATGTTGATCTCCATTCTATCCACTCCAAAGCTAAGCGCTCAAGGGTGTTATGTGGTATATTGACTGCTGACAAGTTGCTTTTCAGCTTGTCTTTGTATCTTAGCCATGGGCGTTCTACATTCCTGTAGCCCTGATCTAACTGGCTGTACATTAGGATCTTGGGTATCCTGTCATCAGACATTCTCAAGACATGACCAGTCCACCGTAACTGAGACTGTATGATAAAAGTCTCGATTCCTCCAATATTACACCTGTTAAACAGGTCTACGTTAGATGTCTTGAAGCTTAACTTCACAGACAGCTTTTATGGAAAACATCTAGCTGGCGTATATGGTACCTGAATTGGGTCCACGACTCTGAGCCATACAAAAGGATGGCAAGTACAACAGCTTTGTAAACCTGAATTTTCGTATCCAGTCAAATACCCCGCTCATTCCACAAGTGATGGCGAAGTTTGCCGAAAGCACTAGTAGCCTTAGCAATCCGATGCATGATTTCATCATCTAAAGTTCCACTGTAATTGACTTTGCTACCAAGATAGGTGAAAGACTTTACATAGTTCAGGGTTTGTCTTCTACATTCAATGGTCTCTGGAAATTTGTAGACTGGTGGTTTTTTTTCTCACCATGCAATTTCTTCGGAGTAGGATGTTTATAATTAATATATATATATATATATATATATATATATATATATATATATATATATATATATATTTGAACTTCATTCCAATTCTTCATGAGCTTCCGATCCATGGCTATGGTTAATTAAATGATGAACATGCCATTTTCGTTTATGATCGATTTCATCACAATTTTTATGTTATGCTTGGAGAGTAATTATACATTCTTCCTGCGCAAAGTAGAGTTCAATAGTGTTATAAAAACATCGGAGAATCCTAGTAAGATATTTTTAATCATTTCTAAGATACAACGGTTCAAAGCTTAATCTAACAATTGGACAATTTTGCTTTTACACTACACGATTTAGACAATTTTGCTGTTACACTCGGCATATATATATATATATATATATATATATATATATATATGCAAAGAAATGGTAGGTTTTTTATTTATTAATCCGACAGATTTTTATTACTTAACCATAATTTATAATGGATACTCATCTTTGAATAGACGCCCCGTTTATTTATTAAACTGTATTTTTATTTATTTTCCTCTGCCGGCCTGAATAGTTGAGAAATCTTATTAGAGAAAAATAGGCGCTCTCCGGCAGGATTCGAAGCTGTGTTCCCCTAGGGGAAGTCGTCATTAGATCTGACGTCCTTTGACCTTTCAGCTATAGAGTGCATCGATGACCAAGCAAAATGAAAAAAAATGATCTTTGAATAAAAATTATTCAGTTCCCCTTTCCAACGAGATTAAAATTTTAGATTCGAGTATAGCAAATAAAGGTGGTAACTGGTATACTAACCACGTATAACTAACTATAGCTATTTTCACTGGCGTTGGTCGTGCGATAGAGTTCAGTTACACTACCGATTTTCCAGAAAGTTTGGTTCCTGTCTGCTGTCGGATTATCCACTTTAACGGAACAAGAGCCGTCGATTAATATAATTTACATAATACGCTTCTGACTTACTGCCAATATTTAAAGCATAACAACTCAATGGGGGAAAAAACTAGCTGGTCACATTCAATGGCTCGAAAACCAAACTAGTAACGTTCAATAAGCATCGAGCGGACCCTGAATTTTCACCTATTGCGATAAACGTGTATTCTCTCAGGGAGGTTCCGTGCCTTGAGCGCTTTTTGGGACTTAAACTTAACCCAGACCTCAAGTGGAACTCATACATACGATCCATCGCTAAAGATAGTGAAAACAAAATCGTCGATTCCCTGTCGTTGTCGTCGTCGTCGTTGACGGAAGTCATTTTCGAGAATTGGGGCGCTCATCGACATTTCTTTCTATGAGAAAAAATAAAGTCTTAGAGCATCTAAGCATCTTGGCTGCGAATTGTTTGAGGTAGTCCATGGGTCAATACTCCATTGCACACACACTTCAGTTGATACCATCCGCTGCGGCAAACCTGGGCTTTATCAGCAGGTCCTTGACGACAGCTTGCATCGGGATGTCGATTTGTTCCCGTACGTAGAACGTCGCCTAGATTCTCTGAACCGCTCCAGTAAGTACCTGGCTCCTCCTGATATCTTCTACCCTAACATAAGCCAGATCAGGCCGAAAATGGAGTACTGCTGTTATATATTGACGAGTCCAAAAGCGTCTCCGCATCCTTGTGGGTGATTAATTATTTTCTACCTAACAACCCCTTTCTCACAGACGAAACATCGCAAGCCTCTCGCTGCGCTAACGCTATTTCAATGAAAACTGTTCAGACAAAATACCTTTAGTTCCGCCAGTCCTAAATTTCACGGCTTAGACCCGCCTTGCCGCATACATTCTAGCGAACCAATCTTGTTTTCGTCTTCTATTGTTGAGATTTAAGTTCCACTCTCACAGCTTTTTCCCACGAACCGCTGCTTTTTGGAAACGAGACCCAAGAGGATGCTTCCCTGATCACTATAATCTTAACCTGTTCAAGTCTCGAGTCAATCGTTATCTTCTCTACATATCCCCAATAACTGTGCCGCTTATTCTGTAAACCACTACCTCGAGTTGCTCGAGGGCCTTGTACAAAGTGAACATTACTCTAACAAAAAAGAAAAGAAAATAGGACGATCAGAAATTGTTGTAATTATTTCGTTTTGGGATTGGATAAGAGATCTAGGTTGTGATAATATATACGCTGTATACGAACTTCAGTTCAAGGATGGGCTAAATAAGAATGTTCTGTTCTTCCGGTAAGCCTGCAGGAGTGCAGTGTGTTTTGTCCGGATTCAAAGATAGTATCACTTGTGGATAATCGGTGGTCTGTTTGCAAAGGTTACAATTTTAGAGAAATCAATGAAAGTCTATGTTTTGGGAGAGGAAGAGTAACGGGAAGCAGGTGTAATGAAGTGCTATTCGCATAGCACAAATCTTTTTCTGGTTGCTATAGGAGAGATAAAAAAAGACAATTTATTAAGAGCTGCAAAGGACAGGACGTTGTGGAGATCCATGATCGCCTACGTCCCGAACGAACACAGCACATAGAAGAGGAATGTAAAACTGTATCACTGCGATATTGTCACCGCACTTGTCGGTGGCCAGACTCGATTTTATGCACGAAATACCAAAACAGAACAATCAGTTGAGATGCGTCTGTTAATGTTTTGTTTAAATTGGTGTTCATCCAGTATATGGCTTGAGGGCCACTCGAGGTAGAGAATTAAAGAGTAAGAGGTACCGCTTATGCTGATGTTTGTGGAAGATAACGGTTAAACCTAGACTTGAACAGGTTAAGATTGTAGTAATCGGAGAAGCAACCTTTTGAGAGTCAGTTCCACAAGGCAGTGGTTCATGGTAAGAAATTACTCGAGTGGAACTTACATCTCACCATGGGAATACGAAAGGAATGAGGGTCGTTCGCTACAATGTGCGTAGCATGTCTAGTTTTAACCGTAAAGGTTAGGACTGGTGGAACTAAGAGATGTAGTTCATCTGAACATTTTCCATGGAAATAGCGATAGAGCAGCGTGAGGTTTACAATATTTCAACTGTGGGGAAAGTGGTTGTAGGGTGGAAAACAATTTGTCACCTACAAGGACATGGCGATGCTTTTGGACTTTACCGAGAGTGGAAAGTGAAGACTGGGCAGCTCCCGTCCCCATATGGCGTTGATTATCAATACCGAGCCCCTTAAATATAGAACCTACGTAAAACACATGACTTCTGTCAATTCATGTTACATTTTTTAAATCAGAAATAAGTGATCGTAGCTCTTCACGGTTTCTTTTCTCTATTATGTATAAATTGCCATGACTTTTAGGAAAGATAGTTAAACGATTTGGCGTTGCCTTCTCCACAGTGGTTCGTTCAGAGTAATCTTTTTCAAAACTCGCCATTTAACCCATAGATGGGGAAAGGAAAAAATGGGTTCATGCTTTTTCCAATGAGATTAATAGCAAAGAAATACAATAGACGAGACTGGAATTTGAACTCGGGGCGCACATTCATCTCTTCTTGCCGATAACTGCTATACTACACGCACATCTAATACATATTGCACTAACATCTTCTATGCTCCATGTCCTTTCAAGACGTCGGCGATCATGACTCTCCACAATTTCCTGTCTTTTATAAATCTTTTTTTTGTTATCTCTCTTAAACCCTGTTATGACCATCCTTTTACTCAAGCTCGCTAAGTATGTTATGCGTTGTTTTCCTTTGTCTCCCTTTCTCCAAGCTGTCCTGTGAGTATCAAATTTTCCAAACCCTCTTTCCCCGTTATGTGCCCTAGAAATTTCGACTGTCTCTTCATAGTGTTAGGTATGTGTCTTTTTGTTTTTCTTTTCTCTAAGACTTCGTCGTTGCTCACATGTTCAGTTCATGGAAGAATCACATTTCTATTGCTTCAAGTTTCTTCTTCATCTATGAGGAGATTGTTTAGCATTCATTACCAATAAGAAGGACTTATATTACATAACAGTTCAGTACTTTTTTCTTTGTTTCTGACAAAATTTTTCTATTTGTTGATATTTGCTAAGATTTGTGGGGGCATCTTTCAATATCCTAATGTGCCTTCGGATTATAGATTTCAGGGTCGCACTTTCCGTCGTCTTCCCAGACATTTCAATTGAAAGAAACGGTTAGTTAGGCTTTCAGTACGTTTAGACAATTTCTGCTAAGGAGGATGCTTGATTTCAATCAAAAGATATTTTATACATCGTATAAAAATGTCCGTCAAGTAAACTGTTATATATTCCTTTAGAAACTTTCTTTTAGGCTTTGATTAAAATTCCCCGCAATCTAACAATTTTCGTCTTTGAACGATACAATAAACAACAGCGTCGTAAAAGAGCAAATCAATGTGGAACTCTTTACAGGGGAAATAAAAAAAATTAAACAACTCATTACATCGCTAACGAACGTTGCTTTCTGTCGTCTAAATAGAAGTTATGGCTAAAAGCAAACTAAAAAGAAACATACAAAATTAGGTCGATGAATTCTTGAATTTTACCTTACCGATTTCTCTTCCACAAAGTAATATTTCATACATATCAGTTTCACGTAGATGCCATTTCAAGACAACTCACTTAAAATTGGCGTGTGATTTTCTCGCAATACTATTGAAGACACCCACATTCCTTTCAGTTAATGTATATGTGTAGAAATTTACTAAACTCAACTTGGCACAAACTTACAATTTTGACGTGATTAGTGAAGATCAAATTTACTAGGTTTTGGGATATCAACGAACACTCG
>CAHIKZ030000256.1:1407500-1505000 GCA_903632075.3 Acanthosepion pharaonis
TTAATGATGTTTTTTCATGCGCAGTAAATTGTCAAAAGGAAATCGTGTTGAGGCTGATTTCTAGATTGTCAGAGTGCAACCATTCGAGCATGATGTCTGTGTCATTTGAATAACTTGCTTAATTAATTTCTTTAATGTCACCTCGAGATTTTTCTTTCTGCGTTGGGAACAGTGATGCTCTCTCTCTCTCTCTCTCTCTCTCTCTCACACACACACACACACACACACATATATATATATATATATAGATAGATAGATAGATAGATAGATACTTAGTTGTATGGATGTGAGTTTGTAACTCTAGGTTTCACTTTGTCTGAGGATCGCCTAGGGTTACAAACTCACATCCATACAACTAAGTATGGTAGCTCTATCAATGTACTGAGCGCTTTCCAATAACTACCGCGCATATATAATATATAAATAATATATATATATAAATCACACACAGACACACACACACACATATATATATATATGTGTGTGTCTGTGTGTTTGTGTGTATGTGTGTTTTTAGGCAGCAAATTCTCTTTTAGCCATGTCTGATTGAATAAATTACAGACATATCTGCTAATTTTTATCAAAATCCGTTCATATTCACGAATAACCTTCCGTGTATTGATGCTAAACGATAAGAGAAATGTACTTGTAAAATGAAAATAAAATAAATTTCAACAGTTATACCACATTTCTCTCATCTTTTAACATCAATACATAATGTCTGTAATTTATTCAATCAGACACACACACACACACACACACACATACCGATGGGCGAAAGTGGGATAAGTGGATTGTGTTATCTAATATGATATCTTTTGGAGCAAATAACTGTAATCCTAGCTTTCTGCAACCATTACATTTTTTGTGGCAGAACAAATCGTGACAGATCCCGATCAAGAAAAATGTCGCCGTAACAGAACAACCTATCTATTCACCATCAAGAGGGCCGTAACGACTTAGCTGAGCTGAGTCCAAGAGAAATCCTTCCAGCAATGCATAGAAGCGTGACAGAGAAGGCTGGAAAATTGCATTTCACTCGAGAGGTATTACTTTGAAGGAGAAACCATATAGTTTGTTGTTTGCAATTGAAATACATTGTTTGTGACACCAGGCCCGTTACTTCTCAGAAATAAGAAGATAATAATAAGATAATTGTGTGTATGCATACTAGATTTTATACATCGGATACATATGATAAAATATAGTTTTAAGGTATGCTATATTTATGGGTTAAAGTGCTCGATATCAGGGATAGAGCCAATGTAAATATAAAAGTGTACATTAAATCAACACCCAAAAGCGACAGCCTGTTTCATGTTAAATGCAATCGTCTATACATACATATATATATTTGTGTGTGTGTGCATATTTGACTTATCGTACTGTTGTGGAAGTGTCACGTTATCTGATTTTTATCCAAAAGCATTTTTGTCACGAGCCACTTGCAAATTTGATGACAAACTAGACCCCTCCGAATAAGATCAGTCAAATTCCTGTCGTTAAAGCTGGCACTTAGAAAAGATCAGATTCAACGCTATTTTCTATTAATTTTCTTCTTATGTGAACTGAAAATTTCTTCTGTGTGCGACAATTGTCTTTACTGCTTATTTCATTTTCTTAAAAGGAAAAAAAATTATATATTCTTCTGTTTGAGTTTTAGAGTGATCATTATTCTTTGCATTGTTTCATCAAGTTGAAAGAATTTGATATATTGCACTACACTTGTTCTGGCCATGAGCTTTGCAATGATTATGACTTCTTTTTTGTTTAAAGTTTTAGTTTTTTTAACCACAGTTTTTAAACTTTTATTTACTGCTGTCATACATAGTCTGGAGCCCCCGTTGTTCGTCTTAAGGTCCTCGATAAAATCCAGAAGTGGATATGCAATGTGATTGGCCCTGATCTGGCATCTCGTTTACAGTCGCTCTCTCTCTCTCAGACGTGCCTTCGCTTCCCTCTGTCTTTTCTACAAATACTTTCACGGTAATTACTCCTACGAGCTACTTTCGCTAGTTCCCAAACTGCATGAATTTAAACGTGCTACTAGGTTGGCATCTCAGTCCCACTCTTTCACTGTCGAAACGGTTACATATAGCCGTCTCTTCTACTCCTTCATAAGTTTAAAAGCATTCCATATCCGCTGTTTTTTATTTGTTTAAACACATATCAACTCCTCATGGGTCATTTCATGCCGAAATTTAATTTTCATGGGAGCCTTGAAGTAATAAAAATATGATATATGTTACTCTACTTTCATAATTGAATACATGGTAGATAATACTTAGCCTTTGTGAATATACATGTTTGTGTGGATATAGTTCCAAGAGGCGGTGATATGTGTGTTTTATATTGTAGTTTTGTTGAAGTTATATTTTGAAATACAGTTTCACTTCTTTAAGAAATTGTAGGATATTATATGAATTAATATCATTTTCATGTTGGTTGTATGGTTGATGTTGTTTAGAGGCATTGCAACCTCTATATGTTACTTAATGCCGCAATCTAAATATTTTCAACGCAATTGCGTGTCTTCAAATACGGATAAAATATATTGTTGGTCATTTTGCTCTAAAATATATTGTTGGTCATTTTGTTCTAAAATGTATTGTTGGTCATTTTACTATAAAAATATATTGTTGGTCATTTTGTTCTAAAATGTATTGTTGGTCATTTTACTATAAAAATATATTGTTGGTCATTTTGTTCTAAAATGTATTGTTGGTCATTTTACTATAAAAATATATTGTTGGTCATTTTGTTCTAAAATGTATTGTTGGTCATTTTACTATAAAAATATATTGTTGGTCATTTTGTTCTAAAACGTATTGTTGGTCATTTTACTATAAAAATATATTGTTGGTCATTTTGTTCTAAAATGTATTGTTGGTCATTTTACTATAAACATTTATTTTTATACTTTCATAGTGTTCTGTTTTGCAGTTTTTGCAGCTGCTACCAGTCCGGGTCAGGGTAAACCTGGGAACAACCGAAATTTAGAGATGGTTCCACACTCCTCAAAACCTCCAATCTCTCGATCAGAGATATTGCTGCCGGATGTAGTTTGTTGTCATACCCAGGACTACATATCCGCTGTAAAATCTCGCAAAAGTTGATGCAGTGAATTTTTGTATTCGATACAATGAATAGAAAATATTCTCAAACTGTTATATGCCGTGCCTATGAACACTAATGGGTATGTCCCAATCCTCATAAATACGTTAGACACTATTGTAAGTGGGAGTAATATGTTGTCTAAGTAGTCCACCACTAGCAGTGGTTTGCCTACTTCACGCCGCTGGCGAGTATTGTATTTTGTGGATGTTATAAAGATTACCATTTCATTTGCAATCTCCGTTTTGGTTACTTCTCATTCAGTAAGCCTTTCACAAACCATAATTCTAATTATGAATCCCCGTGAGCAAAATATGCAATTTTTTTTACTGTATTCTGTAAAATAATATTTTCTGGAAGCAATACGAATGCATTGCTCTGTAATTTTTTAATGAAACAGTCTGTATTTCGATCGACTATTGCTTTATTCTTTGGATCAGTTATACAGTTGTTGGTCATGTAATTTATATCTTTTTATTTCAAACCAACTGTCAGTCCTGGGTATGACGATAAACTACATACGCGTTCTCGGTAAGACGATAAACTACGTCCGACAGCAATGCCTCTGATCAGGAAGTGTTGAGGAGCGTAGAACCACCTCTTAATTGCTGGTGTTCCCAGGTCCACCCTGACCCGAGGTGGAAGCACCTGTTAGAGTCTCAGCTATGGACAAATAGTTGACCCTTAAAACTGAGGTCAAAACACTATGAAAATATAAAAATAGGTTTTAATGCCAGCAATACAATTTTGTAAAAAAATTATTACCAGCAATATATTAAAAAAAAAAAGAATTACGAGCAATAAAAATCTTGTCGGCATAAAAAAAAAACCCTTAAGGTTGATATACCGTAAAACAAAACAAACCAAACCTAACCAGCAATAAAAATATTGTGGGCATCAAATAATCCATTGAGTTTGATATACCGTAAAACAAAACAAACCAAACCTAACCAGCAATAAAAATGTTGTTGGCATCAAATAATCCATTAAGTTTGATATACCGTAAAACAAAACAAACCAAACCAAACCGAACCAAACCAACTAACTTCATATATTTCAAATATAACTTTTAAAAAGCTGTACTATAAGGCTTTAACTGATAACCGGAATTAAATTCCAGCGTTCCAATTTTGAGCCTAAATTTAATTTTTAAACTCGTTTCCTCAGAAAACGGTAAAGATTTGGAAAAAATGCTGGATATCATTACTTATCTTGTCAATCCCAAACTTTCAAATTGAGTATAATACCACGGTTCCAAAACCATATTCTACATATCCTCACATGTCTCTTATGTCCATAAAACAATTCAGTAACTTTGCTTTTAATGGCTCTTGGGCCTTGTGAAAGTTTGGTAAGAAAAATAATGTTGAAATACATAATAGAGCTGGATCTTTGGCATGTTATTACATAAGATGTTACACGGCATTGCGAATAACTAAAAAGAGAAAGAAAACTATGGCGTCTTATCGATTAACAACCATTTGTTTAGTCAGACGTAATTAAAGTAGAACGTTAAGCAGAAAAATCAAAATAGTAAGGTAAACTGGTCGACGGTGGTTCACAATAAACCTTGGGTGGATTACCCTTCTGTGATTTTTGCTTGGGAAATCAGCCTGAAGGTTGGCGGGATCTAAAAACTGTAATTACTTGTGGCAGTATATGATCCACTTGTCATGGTAATAACCAAAATCCTAACGAACATGAAAACACTTAGAAATATCTCAGACACTGGATAAATTCCAATGAAGATTAGCATTTAGATCTTTGGTCAAAAGGAATCAGTAAAGTGACTACCGCTAAGAATTACTGGTTCGCCGCACTGCATCCTTTTCTCTTCGAAGAATAAACCGACTAATATCTTACCTTTATTTTCATAGCTTACAGTGATGCTGAATTTCGATTTTTGTGTCCTAAAATTAGACTTGTGTGAATGTTTTGTCGTTATTTAAAGACTGCTGTTAGCAATGAGAGATTGTTTTTGCCTCTAAAGTGTTACTTGGCGCCAGCCAATGAAAAAAAAAATCACAAAAATTTTGAAGCCTCTTCTGGAAACTGCAATTAATTCTCGTAGCCATCTTTCTAGAGAAGAAAAAGAAGGTATATTTGTGAGGAATATAATTGCTTCTAATGACGACAGCGTAAAACTTTAAGAAACTAATAGGGAAAGAAAACTTTTGAAATATTTTCAACTATTCAAAGTAATAAAATTTATTTTTAAAAAAATGACAAGAAAGTTTGATTTTTAATCATTGCACCCCAAGTAAAGCAATAAAGACACGAGTATCACTAGATGAATTATATATACATATAGGACGATGCTAACGGTATTTTAACAGTTTTATGACTATTATTAATAGGAATGAAAAGGAGATTTTTACCTAGAATCAGAAAGAGGCTGTTTGGATACATAATGATGAAAGAGAATCTGATACTCACAGGACATATTGAACGTAAAAGAGGCAAATGAAAGCAGTGAATAACCTATGAATACATGGGGCACCTCGAGGCAGTGTAATGGTTAGCAAGCTTGTCTCGCTAGAACAATTACGGCTGAGTAGTGAGTTCGATCCTCACTGGGTACCCCATACTTTCGGCCTTGTGCTACATCTAAGCTACGCTTGGAAAAATCACTATGAATACACGAACAGCGAGGAAGGGTAAGGTGACAAACATTGCTTATGAATACAAGGATAGGAATTCGTAGAGCGCCATGATCGCTCACGGCCTGAGGGAACACGGCCCATAAAAGAAGATTAGAATGTCTCAAACAAAAATGGAATTAAAAAAAAAATTATTAATAATAACAAATATGCTTATTTGCACTATTCATATTAGAAATATTGTCCTCATCTTTGTTGACATACGGCCACATTACTTTAAAATACTAGTTACAGTACGATCACCGAAGTTACGCAACGTCGAGCCTGGTCAGTACTTAGATGGGTGACCGCTTGGGAATACCAGGTGCTGTAAGTTTTGATGTGCCGGTAGCGTAATGGATAATGACTCAGAATTGGTGATCGGAGAGCCGAGTTCCAATCCCAGTTGGGTTCGTTATTTTCACTTACGTGCAAATACTCTTGGGAAAGGCATGAATCCACCTCTTCCCCTCCAAGCTATGGGTTGATTAGTAAGACTCGTATCACTAAACTATTATTATCAAAAATCAACAAAAAATTCTTACAATCCAAAAATATTTCTAAAAATATTTCCTGCCTTTAAATAACCCGCAAAGAGCTGATAAGCCACAGAAAACGAATCAATCAATCATCTTTGTTGTGACCAGCGGGTTTCATCAGGTGTATATCGAGCTGGGTAACCTACTGGGAATTCTGAACTGAACCATTTATATATATAGTTATCAGCGCGGTAAGTGAAATCGACGAGCCGAGTTCGGCTATCCATGTCTAGTGATATCGTCTACTTCTAATTTTTAATCGACCGTAGACGGGATCATTGATTCTTTCTTTAGATGCACAATATGTGCCACGCCAGGGGTACATACAGTTTTGAATTCAGAGTTTTCCTTCTCCTAGACCGGTTGCCACCTAGGGCTATAGAAATCAGTCTGTACTCTACTCTACCCATAGCTAATTTTTAAGATTGTAAGAGGCAAGGAAGTATCACACCGGAAGGGAGTCCAACAAGCGAGAAGTGTGAGAAAGGTAACTATTAGAATAGAAGATACGATTGCATCTTGCTAGTTCAACAGTAAAACGGTGAGACCTAGTTGCCAATCGAGTAGTACATTTAAATTCATGCCGTCAAGGCACCAAGGAGGAAAGTTAATTCAAACAATTGCTATGAAAACATTTGTAGAAATGATAGCGGGGAGCCATGTCACGTCGGTGAGAAAGTGACTGCAAAGGTTCTGTCATTAATTAACGATTTATATTTACCAATCTCCAAACTAAGTAACTGCATACAGACTCAAATAAAAACGACCAATATTTATCTTTCCCTGAAACAAGTAAATGCTGATAGACTCAAATATAAACGTTAAATATTTATCTATCCTCGAACCAAGTAAATTATTACAGACTCAAATAAAAACGACCAATATTTATCTCTCCCTGATAGACTCACAATTATACGACTAATATTTGCTTATCCCCGAACCAAATAAATGCTTATAGACTCAAATAAAAATGTCCAATATTTACCTATCCCAGAAACAATTAAATGTTACAAGATATAAAAGATAATTCGAGGAAACCTGATATACAAGAGGAGGGACGTGACCTTAAAGTCTGAGTACGACTGCATTATACCAAGTAATTTTGACAAGAGATGTTGCGCTTGTAATTCGTTTCGGTCACGTCACAGAAAAGAAAAGAGTAAAATAAAATTGAAATATAATAGTTTTCCTAGAGTATGACGCAAATGTTAAACCAGTGTAATACTTAAACAAGTAGAGAATAAAAAATACCGGCCATTCATTTGCCGTGCCGTTCATTCACGTCAAATATATGTCAAGGTATGCAACTGCGCCTTGCACATTCACCGGAAAGTAGACAAAGGCCCTCACGGATAGTAAATGTGCGTTTAAGCAGAACAAGAACAAGAACAACAACAACAAAAGAAAGAAAGAAAAAAAATTTATTTTCGCAAAATTAGGAAAAAGTGACGAAAGAAAGCAAGGTAGGAGAGACGTTTTAAAGAAAGATCATGGTGATTCAAAAATTAGGTGTGGGCAAAAGCTTTCCACATTAAAATAATGGATTCCTGTTGCATATTTAGTCTCTAATTTAAAAAGTAAAGAAAGTGATGGCGACTTTTGCACACACACACACACACACGCGCGCGCGCCAAATATTAAGAAAGACCAGAAAATTCCACAATTTATTTTTCATAATTTGCCATTCAGCAGTAAATGAAAACTTTTGTTATCAATATTTATAAATCTTAACGTGACATGATCAAATCGGAGAAATACTTGAAGGAAGACTGTGTTGCACCAATTTAGGTTTATCAACCGGAAAATGCCGTTGTTATTATTATAAAGAGATAAAATTAAAAGGAAGAAAATGCAGGTGAAGAATGAAGACATGAAAACACGTAAGCGAATGAATGAACGACAAAAAAAAAAAAACAGAATAACGCCTACTCCCCCTCCTGTCACCCGCGCGCGCTTATTTTTGGATACTTATTGTTTATAATCTAATTTATTTATGAAAATGGATTTTTAAGATTTTTACGGAAATTTGAAGCCAATATTATTTGAGCTTTTTTTTTTTAAATCTCAAAATATAATTTGAACATTTGATATTTATATTTTTAAAGAGAAATCAAATCAATTCAATTGAAAATTTTAATTTTTATTTAAATTTTAAGTTGTGTAAATGATGACCTAAATTAGGAACTAAAATTAGACTATTTTTTTTGTTTCGTATGTCTTTGATCACTTTTTTTAAATAAATATTCTGTAGATTTTGTGTTGTGAAAAAATCGTTAATAAATATTTTTAAAGATTTATTTTAATTCATTTAATATCTGAGATTATCTGTTCTTATGGACAATTTAGAATTGTTGATCTTCAACAATTATGCCTTAATAAAAATATAAGGTGGAACAAGGAAATTTCAATATATTTGATGCTACAATTAAAATAATCAATGAAACGTCCCCGTTTTAATCTTTTATTCTGTATCCGAGCGCAATGGGGAGGGAGGGGGTATTCTGGGTTTTTACCGGAAGAAGGAACGTCTGAAAAACAAACGATGAAGACGAAAGTGGACGATGTTCGAGGTGTTTAATCATAATACTACATAATTTGTGAAGTAGATGTTCGAGCTCAGGAGAAAAGACAAGATTTTGAATGCCAATTTTCAAGGAGGTATCTGAATATTTGCCAGTCGTCATTGTTCTCCAATTCCATTCACTCTTTCCTTATTTCACATGCTTATTGATTGCCCTGTAATCAAGGCCTAGAAAATGGATGGGTATTTACTTAAAAAAAAGAGTGCAGAAGGATGCTGCGAATACCATGGACACTGGCTAGAATTGTATTACCTTCGGTTTCTTCAGGTTGGAACGAACGGCAAAATTGTACGTTGGAAAGGAAATGCCTTATGATTTTTGAGGATAAGAGGGGCAATAAATTAAATTACCTTATCAGATCTGATGACCAGAGACCAGAAAGTGTTTTTTTTATGTATTAGAGCCGATGGTATCTGTTTGATTTTAAATCAGTCCACTCCGAGTAGTTTCCTGATTTTTCTCTATTTGCTCGTATACCACATTCTGATACAATTGCTTGTGCGATGATCAGCAATCAGGAGTAATCACAGGCTTTCACTTAAACGCCCTTAGAAGTTGCAGGCCCCAATTCCTGCCGGAGGAAGAGAAATACATTGAAAACACTTTCAAACTCTTCCAACACCCAAATTATTTCCCATACAATGCCAAATGCAAAGCCTACAAAATTCACCAAAGAAAAACTCAAAAATACATAGATAGTAATAACAGCGGCAATCATAACAAAAGTAGGCACATAATCTTACCTACCAACTCCATAACAGCCACCAGTGAAAATAACCTATCCAAACTTAGCCTAAAATATCACCTGTAAAACAATAAGAGATATGGTTTGCACCAAAAAATAAGGACGGATTTAAAATAAAATAAAATTCATGAATTCCTTACACACACACACAGACAGACACACACGCGCACACACACACACACACACACACACACACACACACACACACATATATATATATATATATATATATTGAACAACAAAAAATATTAAAAAATTAAAATCTTCAGACACACTGGGTTGTATATTAATATTCTTTCGTTTTTATTATTATTTCATTTAGATTCCTCGACTAGTTTCGTCCAACATGGCCATCATCAGGAGAAAAAAAAATTCTGCTTGCTGGTAGCAGTGAACTACAGAAACGAATGTCTTGATGGAGAAAATGAACTTTTGTCTGTAGTTTTCATTTGTTTTTTTTTTAACATTAATTTTTGGCCAATCCTTGTGTTGGTCAAACAGACTCTTTTAAGTTGTTATTTGAGATAAGTGTTGGATGGATTCAAGCTGCTCTGAATTCCCTTGGTCATTTTGACAGTTTTATTGGTTCCTGGAAACATTGGACTGTTTATATATATATATATATATATATATATATATATATATATATATATATATATGTGTGTGTGTGTGTGTGTGTGTGTGTGTGTGTGTGTGTGTGTGTGTGTGTGTTGTGTTTGGTATTCTTCTTTTTCTATGTGCTCGGGTCCTTCATCCTTCAGTCAGGACGTGGACAATTATGGTTCTTCACAAAGTGCATAACGAAGGAAAGAGAGCTTATAAAATTGACACTCACATAACATATTGAAGGTCGAGGGAAAAAGAGAAAAGCAGAGCATAACCTAAGGAATTTGTTGAAATGGTTCGCAGAACAAGGATTAGGAGAGAGCAATAAAAAAAAAACATTCTTTTTAATTAATAAGTGCTACATAGGTCAGGAAATTATGGAGAGCCATGACTGCCTACGTTCTGAAGGGACACGGTACAAAGAAGAAGAAGAAAAAGAAAAGGAAGGAGAAAAAAGAAGAAGAAGAAGAAAAAAAGGAAGGAGAAAAAAGAAGAAAAAGAAAAAGAAGAAAAAGAAGAAAAAAGAAGAAAAAGAAAAAGAAAAGAAGAAGAAAAAGAAAAAGATAAGGAAGGAGAAAAAAGAAGAAGAAGAAGAAGAAGAAAGAAAAGGAAGGAAAAAAAGAAAAAGAAGAAGAAAAAGAAGAAAAAAGAAAAAGAAGAAAAAAGAAGAAAAAAAGAAAAAGAAAAGAAGAAGTAGTAGAAATGTAGCTTAGCTTTGGTATAAGTCTACAAATATCGAGAAACGAACCCTCGAGTAATGATATGCAAGCCTTGTTCGCGTGGCGCCAATGTATATACGCCATGTGCATATATTCACACACATGTGTCCAGGTGCGGGTGGGTAGGTGTGAAGTATTTCTGGAATAATGTGAAAACAATTACGCATCAGAATTCAGGATATTTCAAAATCAAAGCAAGATAAACATAATCCCGAGATAAAAATTAAAAAAAAAACTATTGCGTGCAATATTTTAAATAAAGCAAAAAAAAAATATATAAATAAATAAATGTCAAAGTGTCTAGTCATCCCTTTGTTTTCGAGGACATGTCAAAACCACAGGACGCTCATGACAGCCGTAGTCATAGCAAAATATTGTAAACAAAGTAAATGCACATCAGTGGTGAAATATCGTTAAACCCCAACCTCTGACAGAGTTCGGTGTCAGGGTAGCATGAGAAAGCTTGATAAATGGATATGCTAATAATAGCCGTTTCCTTATAAGGAAACGTTCGGCATTCATTGTCCGTGCACACAGTTCTACCTTCGATTGAAATTTATAAAAATCTTTCTCTTAAAATATTTTTTTTTTTAGGAAAACAGGTTTCTCAAGTCTAGTAGCTCTTACGACTCTTTCCAATGTTAATGGGGGTTTCCTTCTTAACCTTTTGTTTGAAGTCGTGTAGAATGGCAGCATTTTGGTTATTTTATTATTTTCTCTTCGAGTTGCATTTTGTTTGTTGTTGCTGTTGAATGTCCTCAAGTGATGTGGTTTCCAGTATTTATTATAGTTAATTCTGATGCAATTCTATGAGAAAATTATTTTAAACATGTTCAATCAGTTTAGTGTCATACGTAATACACGCTTGGGCGATCATGTCTATTCATGCACTGACTCGTACAGAAGATTTTTCCCCAGTCGTTTGCCATTTCATTCTGCGGGAGACTAGTTGCCAACCAAGGAACCAGTCTGTCTTGCTATTCGACCCACAGCTAGGGAGAGACTAATTGGATTCATACCTTTCCCAATGGTATTTGTGCGTAAGTGAATGTAACGAATTCGACTGGAATTCGAACTCGGTTCTCCGATTTCTGATTCCGAGCCGATATCCATTACTCCACAACGAGCAAATTAGAAGATGCCTACATATATTCAGATTTTTTTTGTTTGCATCTATTTATTAGGTTGAGTCGTAAGTAATTTCCGTTTTAGGGAATCAATCATAATAGCGAATGTATCATCGTGTCTACTAATCATACGTAGCAGTTAAGAATAGATTTGAAGTACACCAAAATAAAGGAGTTGGACAAAATAATTAGAATAAGTGAAAATTCCTCTCCTATATTTCAAAGACCTACTATATTAAGAACTTTAACTAAAACTTCGTAATTGCTGGTTATATCTATTGTAAATACGTTTATTTATCTAATTTACTGTCTTTGTCTTATTTATTTTAAGAATTTAGTAAAATTTAAGCTAAATGCGTGACCTCCTCAAGTTCAAAAAAGAGCAAATTGTTGGAGATCGCACGGCAGGAGCCTCGATCACTAAGGTTGCTGAACTGTTTGGTTTTTCAAGAGCTACCATATCAAGAACTATGACAAAATTCGAGAAACAGGGCAAAACAATCTCTAGCAACCGTAGCAATTCTGTCCGGACTTGCAAACTAACTGACGAGGACCGACGTGCACTGAAACGCAATGTGGCAAAAAATTATCGGACAACTGCGGTCAAAGTGATTGCTGAGTTGAATAATCATCTGAATAGTCCAGTTTCTACTAAAACTGTCCATCGTGAGCTCCATAAGACTGGATATCATGGAAGAGCTGCCGTAAGAAAACCTCTTCTCTCCACTCGCAACATTCAGAAGAGATTGAAGTGGTGCAGAGATCACAATACCTGGTCTACAGACCAATGGAAGCAAGTCATATTCTCAGACGAGTCCAGTTTTTCTCTTTTCCCAACTTCAGGGAAGTGTGTGGAGGCAGCCCAAAGAAGCTTACAACACTGACTGCCTTCTTCCAACAGTGAAGCATGGAGGTGGATCAGTGATAGTTTGAGCCGCCATATCATGGAAATGTCTCGGTTCATTAGTTGCCCTGCATGGTAGATTCAACAGCAAAGATTACCTGAACATTTTCATCCAATGGCCTAGACTTTATTTCCTGATGGTGACTGCATCTTCCAATACATACCGCTCGAGTGGTTAAGAATTGGTATGAAGAGCATAAAAGTGAGCTAGAACACATGGAGTGGCCTCCCCAATCTCCAGATATCAATATTATTGAACATTTGTGGTGCATTTTGGAGCAACAAGTTAGGAGCCGCTATCTTCCACCGTCGTATCTTAAAGAGCTGGAGCAGGTGTTTATGGAAGAATGGCTGAAAATTCCTCTGGATGAAGTCAGGAAGCTGTATGATTCAATTCCTAGACGTATTGAAGCTGTGAGGATAAAGGAGGATCAACTTCATATTAAATAAATTTTCTTTGAATTTAAAAAGTGTTTCAGTTATTTTTTCCAACCCCTTTTTTTTACATGGTAGTAGCAGCGTACACAGTGGATTAATGTATAAATTTCTTCACCCCAATAATAGCGAGATTGAAAGCGCATTTCCGTCACATAATGTTATGGGTGTTCAGGCAAGGGAATAACGCTATGAAAATACCTAGAAAATATTTAGTGTTTGTGGTCAAAGAGACATAAGTAAGAAATTGATTTGCAAAATTTTGTTCTGGAGAAAAGTTGTTGATAAGGTAATCATGGACGACAAGTGTACAACTGTTATGTCTAGTAGACATCACCAAAATACTTTACAGCACCCAATCCAAGGAAAGTCTCAAAACTCTAGATACTATTATTATACAAAATAAACAGCCGACATTAAATAAAATATCATTCACAAGAAAAGGTATCTTGAAGTGCATATGATATAATTAATGTGTGCCCATATTTTATCATCATCATCATAATAATAAATTGTTCTGGAAAAACGTTGTTGGAAGATGGACCCAGAACCGAGCGTTTGTCGGACATTGAGGATGGAGCTCTAAAGTCCATAGTGGAAAGCAATCAAAATACCCGGGAATTAGCAAAAAATATTCAACACATCACAATCTACCATATGCCGACATTTACAGAAGATAAGGTAATAATAACGAATATCGCGCGCGCACATCCCGGGACCCATCAGAGTGGCAGGGGCACCACATATACTGCACAATAGAAGTGGTGTTGCTTGGGCAAGATAGCCTAACGGATAGGCCGGTTTTGAATTCAGAGTTACTATCTCCTAGGCCGGTTGCTACCCAACGCTATAGAACCCAGTCTGTCCTGCTACTTACCCATAGCCGGGGATGAAGAAGAAGATTCATACCTTTCCCAAGGGTATTAGCACGTAAGTGAATGTAATGGAATTCGAACTCAGTTCTCTCCAAACTCTACAACTATTGCCTTGTTTTCCAGCCTGTTGGAAGTCTTCCACTGTAGTTCTGGTCTTTAAGAACTCTGGAGACCCTTCTAACCCATCTATGTATCGCCCCATCAGTTTCCTACAACTCTTTGGTAAAGTCTTCGAGGCTTTAATCAATGCCGAAGTAAGTTAAGCATCTTACCTCCTTTAATCTTTTCTCTGACAAACAATATGGTTTCCGCTTTGCCCAATCTACCGCTGATGTGCTTATGGCCATACCTGAATATGTATACCAAGCTCTTGATAATAACGGCAAAGCTCGAGCTGTTGTTCTAGATATATCGAAGACGTTTAACAGAGTTTGGCATGCTGGCCTTTTACGTAAGCTTTACGGATACGATATTACAGGATGATTATTTGATTTAATCTAATCATTCCTGTCTAATTGGGAAATGAAGGTTGTCCTGAAAGAATTCTCTTCCAGTTCCTTTCATACGAATGTTGATGTTCCCCAAGGCTCTATCCTTGGTCCTACACTGTTTCTGATCTTCATCAATGATCTTCATGACGTCATCAGTTCTCAAGTTGGCATCTACGCAGACGATACTACCATTTACTTCAGTCTCAATAGTAAATTCGGCATTGCCGACAAAGTTAACCTGGCCATTGGTCTCGAAAACGAACTCCAATCTGTGGTTGACTAGAGCAGGAAATGGCATGTGAATTTTAATGCATCCAAAACGAAACTGCTGTCATTTACTCAACATGGAAAAACGTCCCTGCCTCCTATCAGCATGGTTGATGCTCATCATTACGAGATCGCCTCATTGCGCCTCATTGCGCCTTCTCGGTTCTCCATTGACCTGAGGTGGAATAACTACATTGAATCAATAGCTGCATCTACTGCAAGGAAAGTTGGTTCTCTGTGTCGCGCCAGAAGGTTTTTCTCGTCTGAGTCCATCCTTTACATCTACAAATCTACCATTCGTCTATGCATGGAATATTGTTGCCATATATGGTCTGGTGTCCCCCTCTGTTCATCTCGAGGTTCTCGACAAAAATCCAAAGACAGATATACAACGCGATCGGTTCTGACTTGGGGTCCCGACTCCAGTCACTTTCTCACCGACCTAATGTGCCTTTCCTCTGTCCTTTTCTATAAATATTTTCATGTTATTTTCTCTGACAAGGTATTTTCACTGGTTCCCGATTGCGTGAATTTAAGCGAGCTACTAGGTTGGCATCTAGGTCCCAGGCATTTTGCTGTCGAAACAGTTAAATGTAACCGCCTCTTCTACTCCAACAGCTTCTTCTCGCACTTCCCGACAGTGGAACTCCCTTCCTTTTACTTGCTTCCCTGATAATTATAATCTTCAAAAATTTAAATGTAATGTCAATCGACATCTTCTGTTGCCTTGATCTTCGTTCTTCTTAATATCCTCCTCTGTTCCTATTTTTATCCTTTCCTCACCCCCTATACGCAATGCTTTCCCTTACACTCTCTGTAGTCCCTTGTGTACTTGTGGCACTCTCAATTTGCTTGGGATGAAATCCTTAAAAAAAAGAGGTTTTATGAACTTCGACTATTTAACTTCAGGACAAAACAAAGCTCTAGATAATTTAGAATATGAAATATTCAGTTATGACATAGACAAAATAAGCTTCTTACCAATGCATGGAAATTTCCGGCATCAAATGTCACTGGCAACATCAGACAATATGCTATTAAGTTACTTTACTTATCAGTCAGACGGATCATTAACTTTGTAATAATATGCCTTGGTTCCATCGCTAAGTGTCGTCGGTCGTGTCTCTGATTTGTATTGTTATCTACAAGGTCAAAACTGAAGGACGAACCCTGGCCAGCTCGGTAGTCGAAACGGTAATTGGTTTACATCAGCCACCAGTAGATAATGTTTGAGGTCAGGATTGCGAACATTGATCTGTGCCCCAAAATAATAAAAATATGGTGGCGCGGGGGGGGGGGGGTTATAAACCAGGGGTTAAAAGTGGGGAAACCCAAATCAGTTATTAATATTTAAAAATTCCTGATTCTATTTTTTCATCTGATCTTCTCTTCAAATGAACATTTTTAGATTGATTCTTCTACTGTAAACATTGGATTTTGTTTTGATTTGGACGACACATCTTCTTGTTTGTCTTTTCAATCCCACTTACTTGCTGGAATGAGAAATATAAAAATCTTCCGCATATAAAGTTTATATAAAAGTTAATGTTTCGGGGAAATAAATGATAATGAACTGACTGATGAACGAAGATAGATAGATAGATAGATAGATAGATAGATAGATAGATAGATAGATAATGAACTGACTAATGAACAAATATAGATAGGTAGATAATGAACTGACTAATGAAGAAATATAGATAGGTAGATAATGAACTGACTAATGAACAAATATAGATAGGTAGATAATGAACTGACTAATGAAGAAATATAGATAGGTAGATAATGAACTGACTGATGAGCCAACATAGATAGATAATGAATCGACTGATGAACAGATAAATAGGTCGATAATGAACTGATTGATGAACATAGATAGATAGATAGATAGATAGATAGATAGATAGATAGATATGGAACAGACTGATGAACCGACATAGATAATGAATAAACTGATGAATAGATAGATAGATAGATAGATAATGAACTGACTAATGAACAAATATAGATAGGTAGATAATGAACTGACTAATGAAGAAATATAGATAGGTAGATAATGAACTGACTAATGAACAAATATAGATAGGTAGATAATGAACTGACTAATGAAGAAATATAGATAGGTAGATAATGAACTGACTGATGAGCCAACATAGATAGATAATGAATCGACTGATGAACAGATAAATAGGTCGATAATGAACTGATTGATGAACATAGATAGATAGATAGATAGATAGATAGATAGATAGATAGATATGGAACAGACTGATGAACCGACATAGATAATGAATAAACTGATGAATAGATAGATAGATAGATAGATAATGAACTGACTGATGAACAAATATTGATAGGTAAATAATGAACTGACCGATGAAGCAACATAGATAATTAATTGACTGATGAATAGATAGATTGATAATGAACTGACTGATCAACAAATATAGATAGATGTTATTCCGATAATCTCCAACAGCTAGCTACAGCCATTGTATTTTTCGCTGTCGTTGTTGCAGTCCGCCCATCCCTGCAGAACTCAAGGTAAAATATTCTTCAGGACGGAATGGACACACAGTTTATGATTGGCTTATTGAAGTTCAACTTAAAAAAACATAAAATGGCATAACATGGATAATATTAAAGGAGGTTAAAATATCAGAGAAAATATGCAAGAGGTAACAAACTCAAGCCAACATAGGCTTTACGCTAACACTTCAATTATGGTATATAAACTGAAATTCGTATATAAGAGATTTATTATAGACGTCTAGAGAAATGTGTCTCAGGAAAAATTCTAGAATGAAAACCAATTTTAGATAAAAACAATGTCAATTTAGCATTACATATCTCAAAATACGAACAGGCTTTGGGCTATATCGCGTTAAGCAACATCGAGCCTGGTCAATACCTAGATGCGTGACCGCTTGAGAATACTAGATGCTGTAAGCTTGGATGTGAGGGTGATGTAATGGATAACGTCTCGGGATGAGAAATCGGAGAGTCGAGTTCGAATTCCATTCGGGTTCGTTATATTCACTTAGGCGCAAATACCCTTCGGAAGGGTATGAATCACCCTCGCTACGGGTTAATTAGTAAAACTTGTAAACGTAAATTTCATTATTATCTTCAATAAATTCTTACAATTAAAAAAAAATATTTCTTGGCCTTAAATAACCTGGAAAAATGTTGATGAACCGCAAAGAAAAATAATCAATCAATCAGGCTGTTTTTTGATATCTTTTAAGTAAATTCCGCAGGCTTTGCAACGTTGCGCCTGTTAGAAAAAATAGCGGACTGAAAAATACGTAATTCCTTTCAAGACCACGTAAACGATTTTGAACTCAAGGCTGAAAAGTGAGGATTGAGCAGCTCCAACCCAGATATGACACCAATACTCCATTTTTTGGTCTAATCAGTCTCTTCTAAATATAATGCCTGGCAGAAGGAATCTGGTGATTCCTGAAGCAGTAGAATGAGGTGACCATTTTTTCCAGCATATATTTTATCGATATTTATTCTTGTGATAATACAAAGGCTGAAAAAGGGAATTGGGAAAAGGACGGACTTAACGTTAAAGTTAGCTAGCCACAAACACTGACCCAAATATACAACAATATTCCTTGACGTCAGAGGCAGCTGTTGGTAATATGTTAGCAGCAAATGAGCCTTACCGCCAGTAACCCATAATTGCAACCAATGCGTGGCGGCAATGATATGTATAACAAGCTACGTGCCATCTCACGAAAAGAAGAGCACTTCAAAAATGTATCGTCAATCATGATATCCGTGTAAATAAAAAAAAACAAAAATGTATTACGGGAAAAGTTGGAGGCATTACTTTCGGATCGTTTCCTCGCATAGGCACGTAAATAAGTCTGTAATCTAATGACGGAAAAAAAGTATTTATTTTACGAAAAAAATGTAAAAGATTGCAGATTGGAAAATACGTAATTCCCTACAAGATCGCGTAAACGATTTTGAATTCAAGGTTAGAGAGTGAGAATTAAGCAGCTTCAACCGAGATATGACGCCAATGGTCTAATTTTGATCTAATCTGTCTCTTCTAAAGATAAAGCCTGGCAGAAGGTGTCTGGTGCTTCCCGAAGCAATAGAATGAACTGATCATTTTTTTCAGCATATATTTTATCGAATTCACCCCATGTCAGGCAGTAAAACCACTAAGACACAAGCGATTACTGGGTGAGAAAGAATTAAAAAACAGAAGCATTATTAAGGAGCGAGAACAATAGAAGAGTAATCAGTAAAACAGTAGATAATGACTGACATTACATTTAAATTTTTGAAGATCAAACTTGTCTGGAAATCAAAAAGCCGGAACAGAGTTCCAGAAGTGAGCACGCCGCACAGAATTTACGGTCGCACCTCGCCAATTCAACTGTAAACCGATGGGATCTTGTTGCTAATCTAGAACTGCGCTTAAACCCATGAAGTCTAAGTACCATAACAAAGAGCTTATCCGAAGAATTACCATGAAAGTATTTATAGAAAAGACACAAGGAAGCCACTTTAAGGCGGTGGGAAAGTGACTGAAGTCGAGACGCCAGGTCAGGACCAATAATATTGCTGATTTGTCTTTGGATTTTATCGAGAATCTCTAAATATAAAGCCGGAGTACCGGATCATATGTGGCAGCATTATTCGACGTATGGACGAATGGTAGTTTTATAGATATGTAACATAGATTCTGGTTAGAAAAATTGTTTCGCACGACACAGTGAACCAACTTTCTTAGCAGACTTTAGTAAAAGATTGTAATTTATCTCAAATAAAGAATCGAAATATTTTGAATAAACCTGTAAAATTAAAAAGGAATCTGTATTGATTAATACTCACTTGATTAGTAAAGCGGGATTAATATAATAAAGAAGACCTAATGTAACATAGAATATGTTTCACGTATCTTCTGCCGAAAGTGAGATTTAACACAGTAAGCATTTCGTAGAGTTTCAGACGATCTAACTCAACAATCAGTGACTCGGAAGAAGAATATAACAAGCACAGAGCCACAGACATTGTATTTTCGGCGGTCGACCTTCTGCAACAGACGCGCTGCCGCACCCTTTCCTAGTCCTGTGTATGACGATAAACTACATCCTGCAGCAAGGTCTCTTATCGGGAGATTGGTGGTTTTGAGTAGCGTTGAACCACCTCTTCTATTCCCAGGTCCATCCTGACCCAGGGTGGTAGCACCTGTTAGGGTCCCAGACATGGGCAATTAATGACACCCCCCCAAACAAAAACAAAACATTATGAAAGTATAAAAATACTTTTTATATAAGAAATACCAGGCATAAATAACCATTATTGGTAATTTTATTATAAATAGGTATTACTGGTATTTTTACTCTACATGCATACATGTATAATAAAATTACCAACATTACCTATTTATAATAAAATTACCATCAATATCTATTTATAGTAAAATTACCAACGATACCTATTTATAATAAAATTACCAATGATACCTATTTTAATAAAATTACCAGTTTATTTATAGCCTATTTATAGTATATATTCAGTTGAAGCCATAAAATTGTGTTAAAATATTTAGATTTTGGCATAAAATAACCCCTAGAGATTGATATGCTGCTAAACAAAATCAACCAACGCACACTTTCCAGAATGCAAGATTAAAAGGTGATAGATTTTCCAGAAAGGAATTGCAGTTTATGAGATGCAGGTCTTCAGCATAAAGTGCATGAAATAGTGTAGAATAGAAAACCTTAAAAGGACGCCAACTTTCAATAAATATCTAAAACAACTAAAAAACTCAAGCCAAGATAGGGTTTTCGCTAATACTCTCGTTAGGATGATCCATAAACTACGGTCAAAGGTTAGTCGTTATCTATCCATTAAGCCCGGAAAAAAGATAAACTCTAAAAAAAAAAAAAAAAACACACTTTAAAATTATTTGATATACTTCGGAAGATCGGAAAACCTGCTGGCTGAAAATTGTAGACCAAAACAGCAAAAGCGAGGATACTAGCCCTTATCTTTCATCAAATATTGATAATATCCCTTGAGGTGATGCACAGAAATTTCAAAGCAGTTTGCAATATGCATTTTGTTGTACTGTGAACGCGAGGCCTTTTGTCCTGGATTCCATTTTAAACTGATTGTATTTTGGGTACCTATTGATATTAATAACAGATGTTGATATATCAATCCCAAGAAAACATGTGTTAATAATAGCAATTGTTAATTTCTGTAAATGATCCCATTTTTTGGTCACATAATCATTTTGCAGAGACATTTTGTTCGGCAGAGGGCTTTTTTGATCACTTCACCCCAAGCAAAGCGATAAGACGCAAGGGGAGTGGAAAGAGAATGAAAAGACATTAGAAGGAACTGGAAATCCGATTCTAAACATGGAACAAGGGATAAACCTCGACTCTCGTTCAAAAGACCAGGGAGGAGTGTAAACCGAACCTATTGAGGAAAAATAGACTATAAGAAACTTTTTATTGCTTGAACTACTGACAGTTTCTGAATAATGATTTATAAGCGGAGTTTTTCGTATCGTACGAAGCGGAGAAGCTAAGCCACTTACTTATAAACAGCGAACCATATGAAAGTGTAAATAAAAACAGTTCACGGGCTTAAGTTAGGTGGACATTTTAATGTGCTACTTAATTAATATCGTTGCTTCATAGCACATGTACTTATAAGTTTGAACAGGAAGTAAGAAAGAGGCTTGCCTGTTTATTCTGATATTTAATAACGCCTATTACTAACTGTTTAGCGAGAAACGTCTCCAAACTTGTCGTAGAGAGATTAATACTACCGCCGCCCTTTCTAGCGGATAGAACGTACGCATGCGCGCACAGACGCATACACACGTGCGCATGCGCACCCACATACGCGGACATAAATGGATTTCTTCTTAATCCGATATTTTTATTAATTCAAACGTTATTTTTTAGTGGATACTCCTGTTTGAAATAGGTGCCTCATTTTTAAAAAAATTAAATATTATATTACGTCTGGGTAATAACTTAAAACATGGCTTCTCCGGTAGATTTAATGCACACTGTTTAAAAGAAAAACGGGGCGTCTATTTCAAAAACGAGTGTCTACAAAAATAAACTCTGAAGTAATAAATATATATACTAGCAGTCATAGCATTTTCATTAGTCATTGTCAAAGAGTTTTATTTTTGTGTTGTTCGGGCTGTGTCTAGGAATATGCATTTGCTAATGACTTATGAAAGGCGAAAACGCTTAAAAGATATGGGAGAATTTATGTTCAAATTCTCCCTGAAAACCAGAAAAATGGTCAGAACCGTAGAAAAATCAAATAAAAAACTTAAACAAATCGCTTTTGTTAGTATTCAACCAAAATTGCGATATATATATATCTTTCTCTCTCTCTCTCTCTCTCTCTCTCTCTCTCTTTCTATCTATCTATATATATATATATATATATATATATATACACACACACATGCATGCATATACATATATATATATATATATATATATATATATATATATATATTATGAAATGGACAAAGTACGACAATTATATTAAGACATTTTTATGTTTATACATTCTTTTTATAGATACAAATATTTAAGTAAATGCTCTGTTTTATAATAAAAACTATTAAACAGCATTTACTGGCCTGAATGTCCGAGGCTTTTTCAGAAAAGAAAATACTCGTCCTCCGACAGGATTCGAACCTGTATCCTATACGGAACCTTCATTTAGCTTGACGTATATATATATATATATATATATATATATATATATATATATATATATATATATATATATATATATATATATATATATATATATATATATATAGTGGAGATTGAAGTCAACACCCAGCGGTGACAGTCTATTTCATGGTTTCATTCGAGGCATGAAACAGATTGAAATGGGACTCAAGCACATTTTAGTCACGTTCCCGAAGCACTCACTGACATCTACCATAAAAGATGCCTATGTAGGGGAGGGCAGGTTCCATGGCCTGCACGTTCCACTGACCTCAATCCTTTGAATTTTTATCTTTAGTATCGAGTAAAACAATTGGTTTATGCACCAGATATTAATAATGAAGAGACGCTTCATCATCGTGTCAGGGGGTATGCGAACCAGTCGACACCGTGTCGGTGTATTTGAAAGGATCCGCCAGTCAATGATCCGACGGGTACATGCGTGTGTAGAAGCAAGCGGGTGATATTTTGAATACACTTGGGAAAGGTATGAATCCTTTTCTCCCCCCACCCCATCTGTGGGTAAATAGCAGGACAGACCGGGTTCTTTAGCCTTGGATGGCAACTGGTCTACCGCAGAAAGAACATACTGCGGGAAAAAAATCTGCCCCGTCAGTCGTGTATCGAAAGATACATGATCACCTAAGTGTGTATCACGCATGGCACATAACTAACTGTTATATTGAGATAAAGCGATGGCCTTTGGACATATGTTTTTGTATGGACATTTTACCTTGTTTGGGGTCAGGAGCCCGCCCCAAAGTTTGTAAAAGTATTTTTGAATTGCATCTTAGATAATACATTTAACAGCGTCTACCGTAAATTTTTAGCCCTCTGAATCAAAAACGAAGGATTTGCGGAGATATGTTTATAGGGACTTTTGTCCTTGTTCTGTTATATATATATATATATATATATATATATATATATATATATATATATATATATATGGAAAATAAAGCATAATATATTTTTTTTAAATCCATATTACAACCCAAAACGTTTGCGGTTTCTCTCTTCTTTTTTAATATACACACTTTTCTCTCGTTGGAACTACTAACTACTATAACCTCTTCCCTTTATATATTGCCAACACACAAACAGAATGTCTCATATCGAGAATATTCCACATTGAACATGAAGAAAAATTAATTATTTTTAATAATATGTAAAAATCTCCACTTTCACCTGAAGACGGTTGCGAGACCAGACCAGAAACACGTGTCGTGAAATTATGTTAAACAAAGTATAATATTTTTTCTCAATAAATCCACATTACAACCAAAAACGTTTGCGGCACCCTCTTCTTTTTAATATACATACTTTTCTCTCGTTGGAACCACTGCAACATATTTCTTTTTTATATATATATATATATATATATATATATATATATATATATATATATATATGGCATTAAAATCCATATTTCTCTCTGACTCTTGAAATGGATATATATGCTCAGTTTCGGAAGCTAACGTAAACAAAGCAATTTGTAAAGAAAGGGATTTTTTAAATTTATTAATCCGACAGATTTTCATTACTTAAACGTTATTTTTAATGGATATTCATATTTGAGTAGACGTTTATTTAAGCAGTATATTTATTTATGTTCATCTAGCAGTCTGAATATTCGAGAAATCTTAAAGAAAAAATTGCGCTACCGAAGAGGCCATATATATGGGATGTGCGGCTGATGTAATGGATAGCGGTTCGTAATGATAAATTCCATTTGAGTTCATCATATTCACTAACGGAAAGGTATGAATCCATCTCTACACCATTCAGCTATAGGTTAAATAGTAGGGTAGATTGTGCTCTCTAGCTGTGATTGCCAACCGTTCTAGTAGAAGGACAACTTTGAATAGCAAGGCGATAACAATTGTCCATGATCCCCTACTCTCATCAATAGGGATGGGAAGAAACAAACAGAATATAAATGTCCTTTCGTCTTTATTTAAAATCTGAGTTTTCTTTGTCTTTAATGTTAATGAGCTTTACGAACATGGCATCTGCAATGGGGCATTTGAAATAATCTCTGACTCATCTGAGTGGAAATGCTTATGCCGAAGCGTTTTAAAAATAGTTATAAATTTCTTCTCGTGATGATCTTGTGTTCACTGGGCGTCTCTTTCGGAAAGGAAGTGGCAATAAACCAAATCTTTATTTCTTTGCATCTCACCAGCGATTCTAGTAGAACAACTGAATCCCACCCTGGGGAAGTATGGTCGAGAAAGGGAGACACAAAGTGAGAGAGAGAGAGAGAGAGAGAGAGAAGTAATATTAGAAGGGACAAGGAAAATTCCCAGCTGTTTAAATATGTCGATGGAGTTGAGCAAATGTTTTAGTTTCAGCCCTTCTTCGTCATTAAACAAGACGCCAACAAAATGAAAAGGAGAAAGAGAGAGAGAGGGGGGGAGAGAGAGAAGTTGGAGTGGGGAGGAAACAAATCTGCAAAAATAATTGTAGAGAAACGAGAAGAAATGAAAAGAAAATGAGAAACAAGTGGCCGAGTTCGAAGAGCCAAAAGAAAGAAGTGATAGAAAAGAAATAAAAGTGAGAGAGAGAAGAGGGCAGTCGGAAGAGGTGGAGACGATATCATATAATACACGAAGAAAGGAGATGAAAATATGAAAGGGAGGAGGAGGTGAGGAGGAGGAGGAAGGGAAGGGGGGAAACGAATGCAACAGCAAGAGGAGAATGACTGAGAGGAGAAGAAAAAGAGAAACGAGATCGAAGAGAAAAAAACTCGCCAAAGAAAAAGTTAAATATAAAGGGAGTCAAGGAGGGTGGGGTCAAGGTCGATCAGAGAAGAGCGAGAAGTATCGAAAGAGAAGCAGCGTAGGGTGGAACAGGAAAAGTGAGACTTGAAAATAACTTCGCAGGTATACGGTCATAATAAATAGCGCTTCGTTCCACCCCTCACCTTTCGTTCCAAAGTGTTTTAGTTGCCTATGTCGGCTTGAGGATGAAAATTTTTCCATGACGTCACAAGTAGAAAAACCAATTCTTATAATTCAAAGAGGCAGACAAGAAAATTTTGTTTTTGTTTTTTTGTAAATGACATTATTAAACATACCGTAAATCCTCAATTTAGAGGGGGGGTAGGCACTTGTACGAGCACGGGAGGGTCTGATTAAGGAGCTACATACATATACACATATATTTATATAAACAGTGTGAACAATAAATAATAAATAGACAAACTTTACGAATAAAAAGATTTAACAACAACTCAGTAAATTTCATAATGATAATCAATAATGAATAATTAATCAATAAATACAAAATGCACAAAAATAAATTGTAATAAATAAAACGGATTTAAAAGCTGACAACAAAAATAATAAAAACAATTTATTTATTAGATTGTTTATTGGAAAAGTTGGCAAACATTTACGAATTGTTAATTTATTCGAACTTTATAAAATGGTAAATAAGGATTTCTTTACAGTTGGTTCACATATTTTAATAATTTAGTAAATATTTATAAATTTATGAATAAAAATTGTTTTTGTATTTATTTCTTTATTAATTGGTAAATGATAAATATTGCATTGCATTAGTTTTTAAAATGTTGTAAATATAAAATTATTCTTGTAAAACAATCTGATAAATAAATAATGTTTAAAATTTCTATTGTAAATTCTCAAGAAAAAAACTGTATAAGTTCACTTTCATCATATGTTAAGGTTTTATTTTAATACTAATCATCTCTTTTTAAAACAATAAACATTGATGAGGAGTGAAGGTAGTAAAAATAATAGCGGTGTGAATGGAAAAAGCGTCCTTTTGTCACTCCGTTTTTTGTTGTTTTTTTATGTGATCACGAAGTTCCAAGTTGAATCTAGCAATCTTTGAGAATCGTTTAATTTTTTTTTATTTGTCAATGTTAGTGTTTGCTCTTTTGAACTGAGAACCGTTTAAAGTGTGACGACAGAAAACAAATATTACGTAAAATACCGACCATTACTCAAAAAGGACCGGATGCACTGAAGAAAACCAAAGAGCATATCAGTCGAAACGTTGACCTGAAAAAAGATGCTAGTTCGAATAATACTAGCAGTACCTTTTCTTTATAATCTTTTTGCTGAAAGTAAGACGCAATGGGTTACTTGGAGTAAAAGAGAATGAGAAGACTCTAGTGAAGAGAAAGGACAATAAAAGAACAGATTTCTGGAAGATAAAAGATGGTAATTGGTGCTGCATTTACATTTTTAAAGATTGTAGGTGATAGAGAAGCAAGAAGCCGGAAGAGAGTTCCACGGGTGAGAAAGTAGACTATAAGAATAGAACTTAAGGCTACATTTAGCTAATTCAACAGTAAGGCAGTGAGGCCTTGTTGCCAATCTAGGAGTAAGCATAAATCCATGCGGTCGAGATACGAAGAGAAAGAGCTCATTAGAACAACTGACATGAAAATAATTATTAAAAAAAAAAAGACAGAGGAAAGCCACGTCACGACGGTGGGGAAAGTGACTGAAGCCAGGTCAAGACCAATAACATTACAGACCCCATAATAAACAATTAGCATTCTCTTACTTTGGCAGTTCGTCTTTGACCATTTCCCAGTGGATATTTTGCCAGTTCTTGTTAATGTGACTTGATACACAAAATCAGTGTTTCAATGTCAAAACATTAAAATACTGATTCTGGGATGTGGGCTAGGCTGTGAACTTTTCGGCACCCATATTCGTCGGCGTATTCTCGCTAAACCCCTTGTTTCTTATTGTAACGCAGTTGTTATTAATGTGGTAGATAACGGCCCTCCGCTGTTATCGCAACGTTTCGGCTGTTGTACGCTCTGGTCTTCATCAGGTGTATATCCCGGATCGGTATGCACCTGATGAAGGATGAAGGGCGCAACGGCTAACAGCAACAAAGATGAGGACAATAATCGAAATGTAAATAGTGCAAATAATGATAGCTCCTCGTCCTAGAAATTCAGACAGAAACTTTTAGAGATAATTTTAAAACTTCAGCTGCAATTGCAATATGTTTATGGAACAAAAACCTGCAAGCTAAAGCCCAATAACGTCTATGGTCTGACCTCTGCTTGGCCCTTCTCGTCACAGATTACTTCCGGTGATTGGCGCTATTGTAATCCAACAAAACCTTAACAAGTGAGGTTGGTATTTATTGATGATGTTACATCAAATATGTCACAAGGCCAAATCTAGAGGGAGGTTTTACTTAGCTAGTCTCAATCACTGCCCTACCCATCCGATAACATTCCATTGCCAATAATACAGTATTATTGCATACCTTTCTTACTGCAGTCACTAGAATACCACAACTTTTCCATGAAGTCCTAACGAGTCTCCACATGTACAGTTTTTGTCTGTAGGGTGAGTCATAAAAATAACAATATCTATCCCCAATGAAACGAGTGATATAAACTCTGTTGAACTCTACTGTATTTAAAGTTGAAATTTTAACATGAGGTCGCTAACCAATGCAAATATCTGAAAAGAAGTGCTAAGGAAAGAAGAGATTAAGAACGCCTGCTCTACGGTGGAGTAATGGATTGCGGGTCGGATTGAGGAATCAGAGAGCCGAGTTCGAATTCCAGTCGAATCCATTACATTCACTTACGTGCTAATACCCTTGGGAAAGATATGAATCCTCTTTCCAGCTATGGGTAAATAGCAGGACAGACCGGATTCTGTAGCCTTGGATGGCAACTGGTCTACCACAGAAAGAAATGGCAATCTACTGCGGGAAAAAAAATCTGCCTCGTCAGTCATACATCGAAAGATACATGATCGCCTAAGCATGTATCACATTATGGCACATAACTGACTTTAAGATTAACTCACTTTTCCTTGATTATCGCTAAACCTGCGAACCGTCAAAATGACAGCAAGTAACAGCAGGTAAATATTAGCTTTTGTCTTTTTCTATGAGGATGAATGGGTCTCGTCTGCTTGCGTGTTTAAACACTCGATTTAGTCAAGGTCAACGAAAAGAAGTGAATCTTACAGTCAAAGAAATTCGGGTCATAATGAGACTGGCAAACTACAATTTCTATTTTAACATTACATCTCTTCAGGACGAAAGTGAACATGGCTCTACACCAGCGGTCACCAAACTACGGCCCGCGGACCGGATACAGCCCGCGGGTCGGATACAGCCCGCGATGTCAGTTCATCCTGCCGCACTATGCCACAAATGAGCTAAAATATAATTATTTATATGGAATTATTAATAGATTGTAGTTAAATTTACTATGTAGAAAAAATTAAAATAAAAGTAAGTAAAAATGCCAAAATTTGGCCAATCTGATTTTTGCATCTGACAATATAAGTTTTAGAAAAATCAGTGAAATAAAAAAATACAGAGACTTTTCATATCCAAGCGCTTTTTGTTTACACCTGAAATGAAGTTTCTAAGAAAAGCGATTACGAGCCTGCTGCAGCGATCATGATTTTGTCATGATTTCTTGGGAGGGTTCATCCTTCACCTAGATAAACTGGTATACAATTATATCTACTAGTGTACCAGTACAGTCAAAATTGACGGTAAGAAAGAATGTATTATGAGTAATATGTGTTATATTGTAAGTAATTTTCGTTTATTCCAAGTACAATTTTGTAATTTAAAATAGTTCGTTGTTAACGTTAATAATTGAAAAGTGTACAATTTATAAACACCTAAGGAAACATATCCGCATTACTTTTGTACGCGCATTTTTAAGACACACCTTTGGTGTTCTTGAGTGTCAAGTTTAATTCAAGCTGATATAAAATATAAACCTCGGCCAAGTTTTGTCTGACATATATTTATCTCCTCTTTCTATCCCTTTCTATTTCCCTCTATCTCTCTCTTTCTTTCTTTGCAGTAATCGGAGCACTGGGCCTCGTGAGAAAAGGAATGGACAATTTTACTAAATGTCCCAGGTAACATCAACATACAAGTTGCCCAGATGATCACCCTACTAGGTACATCTCATATACTAAGAAAAGTGCTATGAATTAAATGACAATTCTCCTATAGGGGCGAAAGACCTTAGTTTGGACCGGGTTCTACAAGATATAAAGCAGGAAACATAACACACAAACAACAACAACAACAACTACAATAATAATAATAATAATAATAATAATAATAATAATATCGAAATCTGTTACTCTGAGTTTCATGCAATAAAAATCATCAAACGCATAAAATTAAAGCATTTTATCCGCTTGATAGTAGTTATTTATGAAACTCGAAATAATGGATTTTGTTATTATTCTATTAATAATACTACAGTGTAACCCGGATATAAGAGATTTGTCGGAACCAGAGAAGAAGTCTCTTATATCCGGGTTTCTCTTATATCCGGGTTTCTCTTATATCCGGGTTTGGTCTATTTTATATACATTAACACAGGCTCTAATTTGGGACCAGCGAAAATCTCTCTTATATCCGGGTTTCTCTTATATCCGGGTCTCTTTTATCCGGGTTACACTGTATTATAATATATTCCACATAGAAATTTAGAAAACCCTGTCTACCTTGTTATTTAACCCATAGCTGGTAGTGGGGAGAATAGACAGATTAATGCTTTTCCTTGGGGTATTTGTGTAAATATAACAGACTAGCCCAGATTTTGAACTCCGTTCAGCGAATCAATTTTCTGCACCTCGCCTTAGGCTAATCGCACATTCAGGTTTTAGTCGCTATAGTGAATTTAATCTTCACTGTCCCGCTACTTATGAGATTCAGTTTTGCTGTAAGGCGCATTGGGATAGCCAAAGATGCATTCAAAACGCGAAGCAGAGCATTAATAAACAGAAAAAAAACTCCGTTAGAAACAAAGGAAAGAGTACTGAAGTGTTACGTCATGTTAGTCTTCCTATATGGCAGTTTTGAATATACGCTCTTTTTGCGCTAGAGGGCGTCGTCAGTGATGTTCTGAAGTTGGATCATTGGGCAGTTTCGGGTCTTTCAAACATCATACTGACCTCACCAAGTCGACCCCATCAGAGCTGATCAGACTCTGATACGCCCTCTAAAAAAAACTGACTTCTGTAAATGTACCCCGTTATCACACATTTGATTGGAGGTTGACCAACAGCCAATCACAACGTTTAAGCTGTTTTCGGGTAATTTTTTCTTTTTTTCATTAGCGATGTAATGTGTCTTTTTAACTATTTTCCCCCCTGTAAAGTGTTCCACGTTGATTTGCTCTTTTATGATGATGTTGTTTATTGTATCGTTTAAAGACGGAAATTGTTAGATTGCGGGGAATTTTAATCAAAGCGTAAAAGAAAGTCTTTAAAGACGTATTCCAAAAGCTATGCAGAGTATTACAAGACAGGGGGATTTCGTTGGTAACAAAAGAAAATAGTACTGAACTACTACGAGATGTCTGTCCTCCTTTACGGCAGCGAATATTGGACCTGGAGATGAAGAAAGATGAAGAAGAGACTCGAAGCAACGGAGGTATGGTTCTGCAGAAGGATGGCCAGGGATACTATGAACCGAACATGTTAGCAACGATGAGGTTTTGAAGAGCATACAAATAAAGAGAAAGCTTATACTTAACATAAGAAAGAGGCAGCTGAATTTTCTGGGACACGCAATGAGAAAGGAAGGCTTGGAGAATCTGATACTCACAGGGCGGATAGAGAGAAAGAGGGACAAGGGAAAGCAACGCATGACATACCTAGAGGGCTTAAGCAAGTGGATGACAGAACAGGTTTTTGGGAGTAGTAGCAAAAGGATATAAGATATTGGGAACTAGAAGGGATAGGAGAAGTGGAGAGCCATGAACACCCACGTCCTGTAGGGACACGGTACATAAAAGAAGAAGATAACAGTTTACTTGACGGACGTTTTTATACGACGTATAAAACATCTTTTGACTGAAATCAAGCATTCTCCTTAGCAGAAATTGTCTAAACGTACTGGAAGCCTAACTAACCGTTCCTTTCAGTTGAAATGTCTGGGAACTGTTTTAACAGAGGACGGAAAGTGCGACCTTGAAATCCGAAATAAAAAGGCGCATTGGGAGAGCGAAAATGCCTTCGAAAAGCTAAGCAAATATTATGAAATAGAAAAATTTCGTTAGAAACAAAGAAAAGAGTACTAAGCTATTATGTAATACTAGCAGCCTGGCCCGGCGTTGCCCGTGCTTGATTCAAAAATTGTACGACTCATAAAACAATCGCTATCACTTGACTTAAAATATTTTTGCCCTTCCTTGCCTTTAAAGGAGTGCCCTTTTCCGTGCTGATGTTGCTACATGCCTTACTTCTTGCCTATCTCACATTGCGAATTTTTTCTAAGCTCTATACTAAACATTAAATCTGTTACGAAAAAAGAACTAAACAAAATGAACACAAAACGATCAGCTTTAAAAAAAAGACTCGTAACTGGAAAAACCGAATGAAAAAAGTATGTTAACAGCAAATACTTTTTCACATCCAACCCATTTCTGTGGAATTAGAATCAACGTTGAGTTTAAGCAAGCGAATGAACCAATTGGAGTAAAGTGCCATGCAGATTTAAATTTTTCCCACTTGTGACGAATGCAGCTATCGATTTTTTTTTTTTTTTTTGCATGCTAGCATGTTAGTTAACATTCGTGTCAGTCAGCTTTTGGCTCTCACGCTGGCCAATAGAATCTTGCTGCCTATTCGTGGCAGCCAGCTATTGGCTCTCACTCTGGCCAGTACAAAATGGCCGCAAACCACTGCCGTAGAAGCATGAAAAAATCGATTATTTCCACTATCGATGGGAGTTGGGAAATGCAAATTCGATCTTGGCCTTCCCGCTAACTTTGAGCATGTGCATGTAAATTTTGGTGCAAATCCGTCGAAAATTGCGGCTGTGCATTACACACACACACACACACACACACACACACACACACACACACACACACACACACACACACACACATCCTGCCTCTTATAGATAGAGATCAGTCTTTATATATGACAGTAAATGCTGAACAATCTCCTCACAGATGAAGAACAGACTTGAAACAATAGATGTATGGTTCTACAGAAGGATACTGAGAATAGCATAGACCGAACATATGTGAGCAACGTGGAAGTTTGAGAGCAAATGTAAACAAAAAGGAAACTTTTACTTAACATCAGAAATAGACAGTTGAAATTTATCGAGCACATAATGAAGAAAGGGGGTTGGAAAATTTGATACTCAGAAGACAGATTGACAAGGGTGACAGAAAAAAAAAAACAATGAGAGAGTTTTAGTAAATGAATGGCGGAACAAGTTTTAGGCGAGATAACAAAAAGACTATTAAATATATTAAGATCTACAAAGGACAGGAAATTTTGAAGAGCCCTGATCGCCTACGTTCTAATGAAACAAAACACACAGCAGAAGTCCCACCATTTTGTTTATTATATGAACCTACTTTTATAATGTGCTTGTAAAAACGAATGAATGATAAATTAGAGGTCTACTAAATTTTATTACTACAACCAAAACTCCACACTCGTAATAATAGTAAATCCATCAAATTTGCGATTGACAGACGCTACTAACTGCTTCGTCTCTTTTCTTCTTAAATGTAATTTCATGTATTTTCACACCTCTCTTTTTTTTCTTACATCTACTTTCGTGGTTCTCCTGAGGTTCATATTCTTTGCAGCTTTAAACGTTTATTGCCTTACCACATCCTATTCTGTGTCTATATACACAAATTAATTAAGTGGGTTACTTGCTATTTTCTTCTGCTCCTCTGCTTTTCAATATGTAGTGTGTGTGTTTAAATTCTCCAAGCCGTGTTTCCCAGTGATGCATCCCATAAATTTCAGCTGTCTCTCCCTGATCCTAAATATCATTATCCTTTTTATTCCCGGTTACCTTAAAACGTCATCATTGCTCATATTCTCCATATATGGTATTCTAAGCATCCTTCTGTAGAGCTACGTTTCTGCTGTCTCAAGTTTCCTCTTCACCTGCAAGGAAATTGCCCAGCACTGGCTGCCATATAGGAGGAGTGATATTACATAGCAGTTCCCAGTTTCCATGTGTCAAGTAAAACACATGGGCAAACATAGATCTTCGTGCCCGCAAAAAAACAAAAAAACAACGGAGTGTCAAAAGGACTGTTGTTTTCCCCATGACACCCTCTATTATGACTACATTCACTCTTAAGAAGTTTTTATTGTGTTAAAAAGCGATGATTAGAATTATAAACCTAAACATATGATGAAAGTGAATTTATACATTTTCTTTGTCCTTGAGAATCTACAACAAAAATATTAAACATTTATTAATTATATTTATTAGATTGTTTATTTACTCTATTTATTTATTATATTGTTTATTGAAATAGTTGGCAAAACACTAATTACTAATTGATTCGTACTTTATAAAATGGTAAATAATAAGGATTTCCTTATAGTGGGTTCACATATTTTAATAATTTAGTAAATGTTTGTAAATTTATGAATTAAATATTGTTTTCGGATTTATTTCTTTATTAATTCGTAAATGATAAATATTGCATTGCATTTTACTTTTAATTGTATTAGTTTTTAGAATGTTGTAAATATAAAATTATTCTTGTAAATAAACAATCTAATAAATAAATAGTGTTTAATATTTTTGCTGTAAATTCTAAAGAACAAAAACAAACGTGTACATTCACTTTCATCACATGTTTAGGTTTTATTTCAATTATGATGATTGTTTTTTTTTAAATAATAAACATTGACGAAGAGTGAAAATAGTTAAAATAAAAGCTGTGTCATGGGAAAAACCGTTCTTTTGATACTCCGTTTTTTGTTTTTGTTTATTGGAGATTTTTTTTCTCTGGTACGAAGGTTCATGCTTGCCAGCACATGTGTCTTTGTTTTCACATATAAAACGTGTTACTATATCGCGGGTATAGTAATGCTATATTGAGATGGTGAAGTAGATTTATTCACCAGTAGCCATTCCTAAAACATAAATGCAGTCAAACTAGCTTTATGTGAAACAGAACATTACCAAGCTGTATCTCATTGAAAAAAGACAATTTGCTGATTTAGTTCTGCGAGACAGGAAGATTTCTTTGGCGACAAAGAAAAGAGTACTTAGCTGCTACGTAACATCTCTCCTCCTATACGGCAGCGAATGTTGGACGGTCTCCTCAAGGATGAAGAAGAGACTTGAGGCAGCGTAGATGTGGTTCTACAGAAGGATGCTAAGGATATCATGGAGCGAGCATGTGAGCAACGATGAGGTCTTGAAGAGGATTCAAACAAGAAGGAAACTTATAATTAATATAAAGAAGAAGTAGATGAAATTTCTGGGACACGTAATGAGAAAGGAGGGCCTGGAGAATCTGATACTCACGGGTCGGATAGAGGTAAAAAGAGACAAGGAAAAGCAACGCATGACATACCTGGCAGGCTTAAGCAAGTGGATGACAGAAGATGGTCTGGGGGAGTTGGCAGAGGCACGAAATTTATTGAGAGCTAGGGGGAAATGGAGAGCCATGATCACCTACTTCCTGAAAAGACACGACACATAAAAAGAAAGTTACGTGTCTGTCATCGATAACTAAGGTCAAAATCAAATGACAGCTTTTCAAAGGATGATTCATAATGCATTTAGACTTTCCTCATTTGGAAATTGATGCAACACGATCTTACCACTCCTCCCCTTCTCACCATTTGTCTAAGTTTAACGAATAGTTTTAAAATGCTCCTTCCGCAAGCAAATTTCGCTTGCGGTGTTATAAAAGCGCTCAAATTTGAGTCTAAATATTTCTGTAAGCATTATTTTATAAGCGAAGGACGTATCAATTTTGCTGCCGACTCATAAGAGAGTCGTACGAAAATTTTACCAAAAGAACTCTTGCATTTCTATAACTCGCCTGCCGACTTGGATTCCGACTTGACCTTTGGAAATCACTTGAAATATTTTGAATTACCCCCGAGGCAGAAGAAGGTCAACAGTCCTAATTAATTGTGGAATACGTCATTGATAAGAAACTGAGTAAAATCTATTAGCAAGATTTTATCAAAGAGGTGAATGTATATTTTTTTGGTTTGTGTATGGAGGGGGGGGAAGTTATCAACTTTTACTATTATTATGGTCCGGTTCCTTGTACCACGGTGATAGTCCAAGGTAGAACTAATAAAGAAAAACTCGAAGGCGGATATGGAATAACACAGATATATTACAAACAGGAATATATACAGAGAGGTAGAAAAGTGTTAGTACGAACAATCATGTTTAGTAGTAATTGTCTGACCGACTCTGTTTCGGACTGCCTCTGACTCGACTGACTGACTCGCTCTGACTGACTGACAGACTTCTGACGGACTGAACTCTAGACTTCAGACGAAACTCCTTGACTCCTTTTGAGGCGCAGTATTTATTACGTATGGAATAGTCCATTATGTTATTATGGGTAAGGTCCCATAACAAGTATGAAGTATGGTTTTGTAAGTAAACAGACAATCTACCTCTGAAAGCATTTTTTTCTTTTCTGTTTTTTTTTTTTTTTGTTTTTGTTTTTTAAAAGCAAAATCCAAATACTAATGTAGTCAGACATTACAGTTTGTACTTTGTTTGATAATATCCAAATTTCTTCCTTTGATTTCTTTGGCTAAAATGTCGACGATGGGGTAAAGTTACGATTACACTATCCCTCGATCGACAGTAGCGGCGCTGGTAGTCCAGGGTCTGGCTTTCATTGTAAGTCTTTGATGCACTTAGCCTTACTAAAAAGACCTGTGAAAATTTTACGGTGTTCCTATTTAAATTTTCTGATGAATCTTAATTCTTAACTCTTAAGTTAATAGTTGAATAATCCCATGGCGTGTTCTACGACAATAAAATATTTATAGAAATTTCCCTATCATATCGTTAAATATTTGACTGTGACAACTTTAACAAAATATTGTAATAACAATCAAAAATATTTTTATATAATATTTAAATAAACATAGTCTATCAACGTTTTTGGCTGAGATCAAAGTGTAGTTGTCTTTGTCTTCGGACAGTCTACAACTGAAAATATTATTAAGAGGTGACCGGTCTCAGGAAACAGTTACCCGTGGTAGTAACTCCCTCATTGCACTGAAGAGGGTGGTATTAATATCGATGTCAGCGCCACTGACGGTTGCGGTGGGCTAGGCTATTTTTGCACTTGGCCCGGGTGCCCGCGTCCGGGCTCCCTACATTAAACTGACATATCGTGCCAGTGTAGGGCGACAAGAAAATACAATCGTTTCTCAGTATTTTGGATAGTGATTTTCCAAGCGTAGCTTAGATGTGGCACAAGGCCGAAAGTATGGGCCCACCCAGTGAGGATCGAACTCACTATTCAATCGTAATTGTTCTAGCGATACAAGTTTGCTAACCATTACAACGCCTCGAGGTGCCCCAGTATTTTGGATAAGATCAAAGTGTAGTATCTGTTCTTCTCAGCGTAATCTGATTCGCTCTTTTCACTTCTATCTTTCTTTCTTTCTCTCACTGAAACCAAGTAATGTATTTTCTCCCTCTTTCCACGCGATCGCAACGCGGAATAGTTTATTATTTATGAGGTATTGACAGGACGTAAAGGTCGTGCTAACTAACAAAAGGAGGGACAAACAAAATTATAACAGGATAGTTGATAAATCTCAGAACAGGTAACACTGCACTGCAAGCACAGATCAATGGCCGAGTATAAGATAAATGACTGAAGATCTCGCTGTTCCTCTCTCATTGGGACTCGATGCTTTAATTTTCGTTGAAAAATTTTTAAAAAATGATGTTTTTTTTTTTTCATTGACACTGCTATTATTTTAACTACCTTCACTCTTCGGCAATGTTTTAAAAAGCGACGATTAAAAACTCAATAAAACCTAAACATGTGAAAGTGTTGTTAATGGAAAAAAACATCGCTTTATTTTTTTAGGGCACGTATGTCCGTGTTTGCTAAAAAGAGAATTATTGAACCTTTTATAAAGAATAAACCCTATAACTACTAGCGTAACATTGTCATGATATAAAATGTTGTTTGGCATGTGGCTCGAAAGCGTGTTTGGTGAATACTGTCATTGTTCCGTAATGGGTTGAGTCAGTTGCCTCGCAACGTTAATTTCCACAACATTATTGAGACCAATTTACTAAAGTCAGACTAAACCTGTTTCCAGCGGAAAATCAAATTAGCCGTGTTTTCGTGAGCAGGAAAGTTTTTTTTTTTTTCACAGTGTTAATAGCACAACACGCATGATCTGTTTTGACAGCGGTTATTACTCTTCGTAGGTAAATTTTACCGGCTCCTTGCCGTTAAAAGAAAGTGAGAAGTTTTGGGGAGAGTCCTCCAATCATTTTTCTTGTTCCTATCTACCAGTTACGGACCGCGTATGATCTCTAAGAGGCAAAAATTCTCCTTGAAATATTTTTCGTGGGGGAAGGGGGGTACCTTTTTTTGTTTTGTTTTTTACAAGGAACTCTTACTAATTGCTGATTCGTTAATTCACGACCGAATGAAAACACACTCCTTCACGTCACATCCTTCTTTTTTTATACAATGGCCTATATGATGCCAATCCTTTGGGGATTGTAATCGTCAACTAACCCTTTCAAATATGCTGTATTTCAAAATTACGAAATATTTCCAACAACATGTATGGCTGTTTATTTATTATGAGATCTTTTTCTTTTCTATTCTTCCCTCAACACTTAACCTCAATATATCTTTCTCTACTTCACACATAAAATGTTAGACACACAAATTCCAGGATTTATATTCAAACTTTGGATTGTGAAAACTGATGCTAATGAAAAGTGATATTAGTATTTAGTAAGCATAGATGTTCCGGTGGTGTAACCGTTATCAGCGCAGAAAGAAAACAATCGACAATTCAAATTCTGGCCTATACCGTTGCGTTCACTTTCGCACTAATGCCCTTGGGAAAGGCACGAATACATCTGTTCTCTTTCTATCTATTGGTTAAATAGCAGAGTAAAATAGACTCTCTAGCCTTTGAGGTGGATCAGTCTAAGAGAGAAAAAAAGAAAAGGCAACGGGAAACCACTCCACTTTCTTTCCCAAGAACGCATGGCAATTAAGGAAAGGCAATAAAGGAAAGGAATCTATGGAGAGCCATAATCGTCAATATTGCGAAGAGGCATGGCACAAAAAAAACATAGGCCAGTTCAGTACGAGGTCAAATGGCTGGGGTTGGGATGGGGGTTAAAAATTATCTAGCGTCAAGCATTCAGTTGATATCAGCTATCTTGCCTTGAAAATCAGTTTTTGAAATCCTGGCGTTTACATGGGTTCGAACGGTGAGAAGTACGAAAAAACCTAATTCATAAGCAGCAGATTATACATATTTACAAAGTTTAGCTTGCAAGATTGGTACAGGGCTGCAAGGCGATTCACTCTGGGATTAAATAGTTTAGTGAGACAAATTTGCTACCAAGAGTAATTTTTCAAATATCATGTCCCTTCAGAATGTAAGCGATCATAATTCAATTTCTTTATTATTTGTTAATAGCTACACCTTCTTGGGAAAATAGTGAAGTGGTTTCCTGTTGCCTTCTCTACAGATTCATTTCTTTATTACTTGTGAATTGCTACTCCTTCTTGAGAAAAATAGTGGAGTGGTTTCCTGTTGCCTTCTCTACAGATTTCATTTCTTTATTACTTGTGAATTGCTACTCCTTCTTGAGAAAAATAGTGGAGTGGTTTCCTGTTGCCTTCTTTACAGATTTCATTTCTTTATTACTTGTGAATTGCTACTCCTTCTTGAGAAAAATAGTGGAGTGGTTTCCTGTTGCCTTCTCTACAGATTTCATTTCTTTATTACCTGTGAATTGCTACACCTTCTTGAGAAAAATAGTGGAGTGGTTTCCTGTTGCCTTCTCTACAGATTCATTCCTTTATTACCTGTGAATTGCTACGCCTCCTTTTGAAAGCTTCCCATTGCTTTTGAAATCAGAGATTTCCTTCGTTTACACTTGTTGCCACCCAGAGATACATCAACCGGTTTACCCTGCTATCTAGCACTTCGCTGTAAGGGGAGTCGTGATCTTTCGCGCCTTTCTCCTTATAAACTTGGTTGGCAACCAGTCTAGGGAAAGGAAAGCTTTGACTTCAAACCACCCTGAAGAGTTTTGGACTCCGTCCCGCTATCTTCTGCAAGACACACCACTGCTACAGGGCATATGGCGCCCCTACGATGGGTTACAGGATTTCGGGAAAAATAAACAGACTTTTAAGCTACTGACATAAAGATGAAGAAAAAAATGTCCATTTCCTGTTACTTTCTTTTCTTGAGTAGTTTTAAAACTACTTAAAGCAACACCTTTTTTTCTTACCAAACGACTGCCGCATTCTTGTTACTGTCATTTTTTTACGAGAAAAAGAAGAAGCAAAATAATAATTTTTTTAAAAATGTTTTGCATTCTTACTCTCTAATGCACGTTTTTTTTTTACTGAAAACATAAAAACTGAAAAGAGGGCAAGCGCAACGAACGGAATATCTTTAGAAAAGCAGACAGAAAAAAAGAAATGAAAAGTGTAAATGGAAGGAAAGAAGGGAAAAGAGAGAGCTAGCTAGAGGAGCATTAGAAAGAGACGTAAAGAGAGGAAACAGCTGAAGGGAAGAGAAATGCAGGTGAGAGATGGAAGGAGTGATTGGTTAGAATTGCTAATTGGTATCTAGGCAGTATTTTTACTACCTTGTGGGGCTAGTCAAGCAGTGCAAATGGAAAAGTACTGAGCCTATAATCCTACCAGATATTGATTACATACAGTGTCGAATGGCCAGCCATTTTTGACAGGCCATTTGTCTAATGTATGAAGGGACACACATTTTTAACACTTGGAGTCCGCTGACCCTTTGTGTCTATTTAAATATTTCCTTTCTTCTCTCTATTTTTGCCTTGTAATCAAGTTTGGAATATTTCTCGCAGTTAAGGGTTTTTACATATTCTGATATTGCCTTACGTTATTATTAACGAGCTAGTCTAACTAGCCTTTCTAACTGAGTGGTGAGATTGATTCTCACTCTATGCCCCGTACTTATATCCTTACGTCAAAGTAATCTTAGTAAACGTTCTTGGTATATGTATCAGAACTTCACTAGGGTTAAAATTAAGTATAAAGACTTGAGCCACATAGGTCCACTCTCCAACCACACACACGCACACACGCCAGGTGATACTTCTCTCTCACCAGACGCCTTGTTGCTATATTCCGGTGGGCGTGTGCTTAAATAAAACGCGGCCATGTCGTCATATTCCGTTCGAGTGAGCGTTCGGTTAAATGAAAACTGGGACTAGTGCCATATTCTATTCGAGTGGGCATGCGGTTAAAAATAACGCAGGCTTGTTGGTATATATTCTATTCGACTGTACGTATGGTAAATATAATATGGATCTCATATGTGCCATATTCCGTTGGAGTAGACGTGAGGTTAAATACAACGCAGCCATGTCGCCATATTCCGTTCGAGTGGTCGCTCAAAATACAATCTGAGACACGCTTATTTCGTTATAGTTGGCATGCAGTTAAATACAGCGTTTTTAATTTCCGTTCACTTTGGGCGTGTGGTTTCCCTTCAGTTTCGGTGTACGGTTAAATGCATCCCAGCCTCATTCTCATATTCCATTCGAACGAATGTGCTGCTAAATTCGTTTACCTTTATTTACTCTTGTTTTTATTATTTCATTTTTATCGCCCTCGTATCTTTTAAAATATTTTCTCGTGTTTAAATTTGTATTTTTTTTATTAACTGAGCTAAAACAATGTTATTGTATACATGATTAAAATTTAGTCAATGTTCATAAGATTTCACACAAAAAATATTATTGTCAGAATACTAAATACTATGAAAAATAATTTACCAACACAGAATTCAAGTACAAAGCCAGAATCGTAGAAATGTGGTAATAGAGAAATAAATAAGAAAGAATAAATAAGAAGACCAAAATTTCACCATCCCTAAGAATAGACGGGTAATGACTAGGCAAACAAAGCCTTTGTCCAACCATCCAATCAGAAAGCTTTCAAAACCAGGCTGTAAGAAAAGAAATAAACATATAATGAGACCAAAATTTCACCATCTCTAAAAATAGATGTATATTTAAAATCGCCAGGCCACAGAGCCATAGTTCGACCAAACAGTCAGAAAGCTTTCACAACCATGATACAAGGGCGCAAGCCAATGAGAAGCAGAACGCCCTTTTCCGAAACCGATCTATAGATGTGTATATAACCAGATGGAAAATTAACTAAAACCAGAGTCGATAAATTTATTTTGCCCATTCTCCGATTCTGCGGTTATCGTAACATTCCCAGAGACGAATTACGAGATTTTCACGATTAGCTGGCGGCCTTACACGACTAACCCGTACTTGCTACATTGAAAACAAACATACTTTCCTCCACCATGTGGTCAAGCGGCGGCTACTACACTTGGATACATACGTATATATATCGATATTTACTTCCTCTCGCTCTCTCTCTCTCTCTCTCTCTCTCTCTCACTCACTCACTCATGTGACAGGAATTTTACACTTGAACTCTTGAAACTTTAACTTTCACATTATACTTCTGTATTGATATATGGTGTTATATAAAGATTTATTTTGCATTTTTGAATACTCTGTACATTTTCTTTCAATCGTTACACAAGGCGAACATACACCGAGATCATCGGCTAGAAAGGCAAGAAAAGAAAGTATTAGAATAGAACTTACGGCTACAGGTAACTAATTCAACAGTAAAACATTCAAACCGAATTTCTAATTTAGTAGTATACTTAAATTCATGTGGCCAAAGTGCCAAGTACGAAAGCTCATTGGAACAACTGGTGGTAGGCTGTTCGAGTGGAACCTGCACCTCTCTAATCGATTGTAATGGAAATGAGGGCGGTTCGCTACAATGTACATGGCATAACGAGTCTTAGTCGTGAAGGGTAGAAACTTACTATATAATATACGAAGTATATTTGTATATTTTTTGTTTAAAGTCAGCAGTGCAAGGAAGATAAAAAAATTTTCGCCTTGCATTGGCGACACCAGGTGATAGTATCTTTGTAATAACAAATGTGGACTGTTCGGATGAAATCATATCTGTGAAATCTAGATCGCAAAAGGCATTGCAAATTGGTAAACGATAATAAACTGAATAATATGAAAACAAAATCACGTTTGAAATCCTCTCATAAGAGTAAGTGCATATCAAAATATGTGTTCGATTACAACAGCATGGGTAAAATAATACCAATAAAAATTCAGGGATCAGTTTTCTGTTGTTATAAAGTAATAAACTGATCCCGCATCAGGGTTTGTACATTTTAATATTATTACTGGAAAAGTCGTACGGTAATATAGCGTTGAAAGTTAAGCAAGGTCGAGCATGTTCAGTAACTAGATGGGTGACCGCTTGGGAATGCTAGGTGTTGTAAGCTTGGATGTACGGATGGTGTGGCTTTGGAATTTTTAATCAGAATGCTGACTTCCAATTTCAGGTGGGTTCGTTATATTCACTTACTCACACACATTTGGGAAAGGTATGAATCCACCTCTTCTTCTCCCCCCAGCTATGGGTTAATTAGTAAGACTTATATCACTAAATCATTATTACCTCAAAAATACAATCTAAAACTATTTTCTGGCGTAAAATAACATGCAAACGGTTGCTAAGACGTAAAAAACGAATTAATCTATAATTTGAAACAATAAAATTAATGACTCAAATTGGAAAATCTTTTAATAATATTAAGAGCTTAACAAATGTGGCTGTCCTGGGTATGACGATAAACTACATCCGCGTCCCGGGTAAGACGATAAACTACATCCAACAGGAAGGCCTCTGGTCAGGAGGTTTTGAGGAGCGTGGAATCACCTCTTAATTGCTGGTGTTCCCAGGTCCACCCTGAACCGAGGTGGTAGCACCTGTTAGGGTCCCAGGTATGGGCAAATAGTTAACAGCCAAACTTGGGTCAAAGTACTATGAAAGTGTAAAAATAGGTTTTAATAACAGAAATACTCTGTAAAAAAATTATTGCCAGCAATAATTTTTGAAGGAAGAAATTATTACCAGCAATAATTTAAAAAAAGAAATATCAACTATATAATTTTGAAAAAAAAAATAATGCAAGCTATATTTTTTTTTTTAAATATTACCAGAAATAGATTTTCGAAGGAAAAAATATTACCAGCAATACATTTTTGGAAAAAAAAATATTACCAGCAATTAAAAATTGTCGACATTAAATAACCCATTGAGGTTGACATGCCGTAAAACAAAACAAACGAAACCAAACAAATATGATCGTCTTCAACAGCATTGGATAAACATGTATTAATATAAAGTTATTAGACGGTTGTATATTTATTACTGGAGTTGTGGCTTGTATTCGAACCCAGGTGGGAAAAAATTTCAAGACAGGTTAGCTATGCTCATATTGAAGAATGAGATCGGAGTGTGGATTAAAACAACCCCCATTTAAGCTTGTGATATACTAACTAGCTTCCATCTGAACATGAGCTGCACCCAATTGAACGAAATGCAAGCATCGCTTGGAATAGTTATGCCAGTGGGAATTAATTATTCAGCTTATAAAATAAGATAAAAGTGAAAATGTATGTTTTCTGAGGCGGCATTATTCCTGTAACAAAATGATTGTGCCGTATTTTGAAAAATAATAATCGTGCGCCATCTTAGGGTGGGGTGAAAACTGAACGTAATAATTTAATTATGCCGGCACTTGTATTTGGTACAGGAAAAATACTAAGTAAATATCAGTAAAATAAAATTATGTTCTCCTTTGTAGTCATTTTCCAAGCGTAGCTTAGATGTGTCACAAAGCCGAAAGTAGGGGGCACACATTGAGGATCGAACTCACTACTTAGTCGTAATTGTTCTAGCGAGACAAGCTTGATAACCATTACACCACCTCGAGGTGTCCAATGTCCTCCTTGGTATATATGCAGAACGAGCTTATATTGTTCTCGAATATCAGTCCTTCTATATGCCAGTGAATGATGAAGAGTAGACTTGAGACCACAGAAACGTGGTACTACAAAAAGATGCTGAGAATTCCTGGACGGAGCATGTGAGCAACGAGAAAGTTTTAATGAAAATGGAAACAAAAGGGACATTTATATTTAGAATTAGAAAGAGACAGATGAAATTTCTCCGACACAACGAGAAAAGAAATCCTGAAAATTTTGATACTCACAAAATCGATTGAATGTAAGACGGATAGAGGAAATCAACGCACAACCAACCTGGTGAGTTTGAGTGAATGGATGTCGGAGTCAGGTTTGAGAGTGATGGCAAAAATTTATTAAGAAGTACAGAGGGCAGGAAATTGTGGAGAGTAATGATCGCCAACGTTTGGGTCACAAAAAAAACTTATAAAATTTGACACTTACAAGCAAGATGGACAGAGGAGAGCCGAGAGGAAACCTAACAAATTTGTGTAAATATATGGCTGAATAGAAAAGGGAAGATAACAAAACAAAAACAAAAAAAAAAAAAAAACAAGCATTTCTAAGAGTTACAAAGAATAGGAAGTTGTAGAGAGCCATAAATAGCCCACGTCCTGAAGGGACACGGCACATAGAAGAAGAAAATTTCCTACAGAGCGTAAGGTCAGTAAGACATTATTTTTGTTAATTTAGGATTGACAAGCGCCCAAATAACCAATTAGTTAAACTAATGGAGATCTACCAATTATCACCAGTTTGTTGGTCACAAGGTTAGGCAGTACAGACAGTGGTCGATTTTCACAGACAGAAGAAGACAAAAAGTTATTTTAAGACTGAAAGGGTCGAGTAAGCAAGAAAAAAAAAGAAAAAAAGAAAGAAAGAAAGAAAAAGAGAACTGTTTACAATGAATCATCTTATTGCTTAGTACCCGAAATTCACTCACATCTGTGTGACGCCGCCATTAACGCGTTTGTTATCAGTGAAAAGACCACTCGAAGCGGTGACGTCATAACTCTTCAAGAGCCATTTGGCGAGAGATGCGAAGCAGTTACGTAATTTCTAACCAACCAGTTCATTGATTCTTTCTCATTTGACGAACAATGCAACAATTTTTCGCTTACGAAAACAAGTCAGCCACGCGCGTCCGTACGTTATTTGCGTGTGCGCACGGAAAGATTCATATAGGCCGCTGCCAGTCTGTATACAGAAACCGGAACAAGTATTCCTCTGTGTAACGAATCAAAAGATGTGAGGCCTTGTATATCTATTAGCATTTTAAAAGGTTTCGTGTCCCGTCGTGTCGCATTTAGAGCATTATATGCTTTAAAGTATCAGGAATCAGAGTAAAAGTTTTCTTTAGATGAAAGAATTCATGGTTGAAATGTCAGGATATTTTATTTAGACTCACATCATACGTGTGTTAGAACACCGTCGATTAATCACTCTTCTCTCTCTCTCTCTTTCTTTCTTTCTTCTTCTCTCTCCCCATCTCTTTCTCTCTCCACCCCCCTCTCTCTCTCTCTCTCTCTATATATATATATATATATATATATATATTTATATATATATATAGGATTATTATGCTCTGTTTAAATAAAAATTTGTCACTTAGTTGACAAATCTTATATTCAGCACCTCGACCCTGAAGTTTTGTAGACGAAACGAGTGTTGATTAAAAATTACCATAACTGTTTATACTATTGTTCACACAATATATGTCCCAAGAGCCACTCAAGGTAGATACTTATTAAATTAGCTAGTGATCGGATTAATTGAGTGATTCATTTTTTAAATTGGAAGAATGATCTTTTTAAATAATAATGATTTTGTAAATAAAAGTCTTACTAATTAATCTATAGCTGGGAGGAGAAAAGGTGTATTCATAGCTTTTCCAAAGGTATCTGCGCCTAAGGGAATATAATGAATCCAACTGGAATTGAAACTTGGCTAATTTCCTGGGAGGAGATTAACAATTCCGTGTCGTTATCCATTACACCACTCGCATATCCCAGCTTACAGCACCTGGTATTCCTAAGTGATCATCCATCTAAGTACTGACCAGGCTCGACATTGCTTAACTACAGGGATCGTAAGGTGTTTCGTTATATGGCTGTAAGTGTAGTGATCACAGAAGCACCCTTTCGTGAATCCGTTCACAAAGTAACAGTTATAGGGAAGAAGTTGTTTGAATAGAACTTCCTCCTTACTAATGGAATAGAGATTGAATTAGGATGCGTCGACTTATTGCACGGGGCAAGGTGGATCCTACCTGGGAAGGTCTGCACGAAGAATATTTAAATTTTTAATATTTTTTAAATGCAAGGCAATTACAGTATTAAAATCCATTTATCTGCAAGCGAAAAATAATTTCTGACAAATTATGGTGATTTATTAGTCAAGATTAACATAACATAGAATTCTGTTTCTACAATGTCGTCAGAAGAGTCCACTACGCAGAGATGTTCACTTTGCTCTCATCTCTGTATATTTGTTTTATGTGCCATGTCCTTTCTGGACGTAGGCGATCATGGCTCTTCACCTCCCTCTATCCCTTGCAGGTCTCAACAAGTTCCTTCCCAGACCACGTTCTGTCATCCACCAGCTCAAGCCGGCCAGGTATGTCACGCGCTGCTTTCCCTTGTCTCTCTTTCCTTCTATTCGACCCGTGAGTATCAGATTCTCCAGGCCCTCCTTCCTCATTATGTGTCCCAGAAACTTCAGCTGTCTCTTCCTGATGTTAAGTATAAGCTTCCTCCTTGTTTGCAACCTTTCTAAGACCTGCTCACACGCTCGAGCCATGAATGTGGTATACACGCACGCAAATACAAATAATATATATATATATATATATATATATATATATATATATGTACTAGCAGCATGGGCCCGGCGTTGCCCGTGCTTGATTCAAAAATTGTACGACTCATACAACAATCGCTATCACTTGACTTAAAATATTTTTGCCCTTCCTTGCCTTTAAAGGAGTGCCCTTTTCCGTGCTGATGTTGCTACATGCCTTACTTCTTGCCTATCTCACATTACGAATTTTTTCTAAGCTCTATACTAAACATTAAATCTGTTACGAAAAAAAGAACTAAACAAAATGAACACAAAACGATCAGCTTTAAAAAAAGGACACGTAACTGGAAAAACCGAATGAAAAAAGAATGTTAACAACAAATACTTTTTCACACCCAACCCAGTTCTGCGGAATCAGAATTAACGTTGGGTTTAAGCAAATGAATGAGCCAATTGGAGTAAAGTGCCATGCAGATTTAAATTTTTCCCACTTGTGACGAATGCAGCTATCGATTTTTTTTTGCATGCTACTTAACATTCGTGTCAGTCAGCTGTTGGCTCTCACACTGGCCAATATAATCTTGCTGTCTATTCGTGGCAGCCAGCTATTGGCTTTCATTCTGGCCAGTACAAAATGACCGCAAACTACATGAAAACTGCCGTAGAGGCATGAAAAAATTGATTATTTCCACTATCGATGGGAGTTGGGAAATGCAAATTCGATCTTGGCCTTCCCGCTAACTTGGAGCATGTGCATGCAAATTTGGTGCAAATCCGTCGAAAATTGCGGCCGTGCATTGTTACACACACACACACACACACACACACACACACACACACACACACACACACACACATCCATCCTTATATATATATATATATATATATATATATATATATATATATATATATATATTATGCTACGTTTTTAGATCATATTAAAACGTGACAGTCTTATACGTATGTGAAGTCTCAGGTTGACAAGAGCATTTGACCGTGAACCGTGAAACCTTGTTACGTATATGCGTGAGACATTCTAACAATATCTATAAAAAAGTAACATTACAATATATGTTATGCTATCTTCAGGATACTGAGCATTGTATTCAACAAAACCAACGATAACCTGTATTGAACTAATATATATATATATATATATATATATATATATATATATTAAAATCTATTTTTTACATACATTGCTAAAACCTACCACCCCTCTCCTTCATATGCAAGACCCATTTACAGCCTCTTTCTCTTTACTTCCCCCTTCTTTCTTTTTCCTTTTTCCTTTTTCTTTTCTCTCTTCTCCCCTCCCATTTTAATATATCACTTCCGTTAAGTTAACCGTTTAAATAGGTTAGGGTCTGTCACTCCTCCTCCCCCAATATTAAGTATGATTGAGAGAAATATTAAATTAAACCCTCTCTAAACTCTATCATGTTTCTCTAACCACTCCTTATTACACTCTCTGTTAAATTACAAAAACTTACACTACCCATCAATTTTCATTTCATTTTTCGTTTCATCTTTTGGAAGTGTTACCTGATGATCCGGTGTCCTTTAAAAGGGCTCTGGTGAAATAAATTATTATAATGGAACCTTGAAATGGTCTGTTTTTCTTTTATATATATATATATATATATATATATATATATATAATGTGGAAAAACAAATATTCGTACACATACAAATGTTTAGTTTGTGAGAAAAAGAGAACCATGACGCAATTTATTCCGCCATAAATTTGGAAACGCCATGCTATACTGCTTGGCATTCTCGCCGGAAGTTCCAAGACGAACATTTCAGAGTGTTTGTGTGTCAATCTGAGGACAGTGAAGAGGATTTAGAAAGAGTTGGATGATATATCCAGTCAACATCATGGGGTTTGGTGTGATTACTAGTGATGGCGACATTATGCCTTCATTCAACTTCCCACAGGGCCTCAGTCTCAACACGGAGGCCTACATCAAATGACTTGAGGGAGTAGTGCTACCCTGGGTCAAGTGGGTGGTTGCTGGGAGACCCTATGTCCGTGAAGCGGACTCTGCACCATGCCACACAAGCAAGAGAAACCAGTCATACCTGTCAGACAAATTCTGCCACCACATCATCCCTTACATCGGGTCACCTAACTCCCCAGCCTGCAACTCTCTTGACTATTATGCGTGGGGCGCAGTTGAGCGAGAGGCCAACAAAACTCCTTGTAACACCAAAGATAAACTGAAGGCAAGGATTCAGCAACTTAAACAGGGAGACTGTCCAGAAGAGTTGCAGAAGATTCCGAATTCGTCTGGAGCTCGTAGTTGAAGCCAATGGCGATTTTATTGAATACATTTACTCTTTAGTATTTGAAGATATTTTTGTGTAATTTTGGTAAATATATGTTAAAAGGAGATACGAGTGTTATTTTCTTTTCTTTTTTTTTTTTTTAAGTAATTTACACGACAATTTATCCATCGCACCCGACTGTATCTATATAATAAATGCGTATGTCAGTGTGTCACTGTGTCACACATTTTCAACTTTATTCCTAGAGGCCGTATCCCAACATATCATACCATTTGGGAATCAGTTCGACACCTTGATCAAATTAAAAACATTCGGGGCCGGACCAAGACACGCAATCCTAAAATTTGGAATTCCCAACTTTTCATTATTGCAATTGTTTTCGCCGATTTTTTACGTGATTTTTTCGCGACGAATTTTTTGTACGATAACAATTTTTGAAATAAATTTGGGAATAATCAAAATTAATTGCGGAATATAACTTCATACAGCAATCAATTTTGAGTTCTTTTGTAGTTTATTGTTTCCTATCGCATCTACTCCTCCCCATCTATTGTGATGAAGGCCTCCACAGGAGCTAGCTTAAATCTAGTGTATATATATATATATATATATATATATATATATATATATATATATATATATATATATATATATATATATATATATATATATATATATATATGGAATATTAAAAAAATATGGGGAAAAAGAAATGGATTATTTCCCAAAGGTATATATACTAGGTCAGAATTTTAATTTATGATGGAATACAGATATTAAAAAAATAGAGATGCAGGATAAATATGAAAGATGATTTTAATTAATCTCATTTTTCATATATATATATATATATATATATATATATATATATATATATATATTACTCAGATGTATAATAATAAAAGTGTTATAGCAACGAATGATTGATACAGCCTCGCGACGATCTAAATTTTAAACGTTTTAAATATCAGACACAAAATAAAGATGTCATAAAGCAATCTTCAGATCAATGCGGATATAAGAGAGTTTTCGGGACCGGAGAATAAGTCTCTTATATCCGGGTTTCTTATATCCGGGTTTCTTATATCCGGGTTTGGTCTAGATAAGTATGGGAACAGTTTGGGACCAAAAAATCTCTCTTATATCCGGGTTTTTATATCCGGGTTTCTCTTATATCCGGGTCTCTTATATCCGGTTTATATAGGTATAAAAAATATATCACGATTAAAAATATATAAATCAACGAAAACAAAGTTTTGTTTATGTTATGTTTATGTTGTTATGAAGAGGAAAGACCAAAGTATTTTTTAAATATTTTTTGAAATTTTTTTTCTTTCTAGCACGTAGAAAATTTTGCTTAAAATTATGTTTTTTTTTTACGACAGCGCGACATATAAAAAAAAAGGTTTGTTTTATTTTGCGCTTTTCCGGCGGTTCTTACACGTTAATTAGGAAATTTTGCAAAAAATCAAATAATTGTTGGATTTTAATGAAATTTTCAGGACTTATTCAGAAATGAATGAAATCATTTTGGAATTTTTTTTTTTTTCAAAAATCTTGTTAAAAAAGATTTTTTTAAAAACATGTTTCCACCCACTTACATATTTTCAAGAAATTTCAAGAAATTAAATACGCGCCCCCGATTTTTTTTTTTATTAGTTATAAACAGGAATGTTTGTAGAAAGTAAATCACCAGTTTTTTTGTAAAACATTTAATTCTTTTTATAGAAAATCAAATTTGAATTTAAAAAAAAAAAAAAATATGACATTTAATTAATTAGAAAAGCTTACACCTGTTTTTGTAGATACGTTATACTAAGGACATTATTTTGTGAAGAAATAAAAATTTTCGGTGAATAATGTATTTTTTGCACATTTTAAAAGTTTTTTCATTAACGTCTTAAATACTTCAAAAATTTTTAAAATTTTTATTTTTTCACCCAAATAATGCAATGATAACGTTAATGAAAATGTAAATTTACAAATCGAACTTTGAAAAGCATATAGTCGTTTACACACAAATATTTTTAAAATAATTTTTAAAATAAATTTTATGAAAAACGTTCATAATTTCTATGTATGGAAATGTATACGCGACATAATCCTTAAAAAAGTGATTTTATAGCAACGAATGTCCATTGATACACATCGTTAACGTGTTTGCAGAAATTAATAAAAAAGTTTAAAGAATTATCTAAATAATAAAAAAAAAGTTTAAAGAATTATCTAAATAATAATAAAAAAAAAAGTTTAAAGAATTATCTAAATAATAATAAAAAAGTTTAAAGAATTATCTAAATAATAATAAAAAAAGTTTAAAGAATTATCTAATTTTATTGCCATTATTATAGAGTTTTGTCCCTTTATTCTAATAAAACTAAAAGCGTTCCTCGGTTTCTAATAATTTTCATTTGGGGTCATCCGTAGTTGTCGTTTCACTCAACACGTAGATCAAATATTGGATAAAAACACCAGTACCAATTGTTAATAATTGGTTTGTACTACTTTTTTTATGCTAGAAGTAAGTAATAATTCTTTTAAATCAGATTAATTTAACATTAAATTTTCTAATTTTACTAAAATAACGTGTCAGAAACTTTGTTAAATATTTTTAAAATGGGACCAGAAAAATTTGACATTCCAATCTTATAGTTTCTATCTGAAATACACTAGAATTGTTTACTTAATGGAAATAATAAATTTAATGGTTTCAATTAAAGCTAAAATGAAATCCATGTTTTTTCATTTTTTAAATTTATTTTAAAGTTAGGTATCGAAAATTTTGCCGAAAAAAGTGGAGGTCCCACTGTAGTGCAATAAAATCAGACACAAAGAAAAGCTAATGTAAAAACCAATTTAAAAAGAAAAAAAAGAGATAAAATGAACTTTATTAAAGTTGAACAGAATACATTTTCAAGGAACGTGAATAAGCAGAAATTTAGGCCCTAATAAACTGAAAAGTCAACAAGTGCAATATAAACCCATGTTTGAGTAAATCAATAACATAGACAATCGGAGGGAACAGGCGAGTCATGGATTCTGAAATTGTTTCTTACAAGTTATCATGCGCAGCTGGTTAATATAACCAGCTGAAAGTGGAACTGGCAAAGCCATGTTCAAATTAGTGTCTAGCCTCCTGGCATTCACTTTCACATATCTCTCCTTGGGAAAAGAATAAATCAATTTCTTCTCCCCCTATGTGCTAAATAACAAGATAGACAGGGCTCTCTAGCCCTGGATGTAAGAGAAGGAAAATTATAAACAGTGGAGAAGGACATGGGAAAGCACTCCGCTATGCTTTCAAAATAAATGCATAGTAATTCATGCGTGGAGCCATGATCAAATAAAGGCGGCAATATGGCTTAAAAAGCAAAAAAAAAAACACTCTGTGACTAAAGCCATGTCCATAAAAGGGAAAAACTCGAGTAAAAATGAAATAAAAAAAAGAAAAGAAAAAGAACTGGACGAATATTTCAAAATAAACATGGCAGATGTTTACATGAGATGTATAGAATAAAAAAAAAAGGCTTCAATTTGGCTTACTTCATGTCTGAGATATTTGTGTATTTCTAATTGGCGCCAGTCGTCGATGTTTGGGTCCAAGTAAAAAAAAAAGAGACAAGATTCCAAAGGCTGACATTCAAAGTCGACAAGCCGTACCCACTTGGAGGATTTTCACAGTATCGGCTTTCCACCTCTATTTCCGCCCATTTGGCCTTTAAGCTAATTTTAGTAAATAACTAAAGAAAACAGGAATATCAGAAAAACGGTGGATGAGAATAGAAGAAAAGATCTAGTGATAGGATTCGTTTCTATATATATATATATATATATATATATATATATATATATATATATATATATATATATAACACGTACACACGAAGTAGTTTTAGAGAATTTGGCTGAAACAAAAGCTTACTTATCTCAATACGGAAGTTTTACTCTTTCATTCAAAGTAGTGTATAGACACACGCGCACACAGAGACACAATCACGGTGGAGTAATGGATAGCGGCTCAGATTGAGGAATCAGAGAGCCGAGTTCGAATTCCAATCGAATCCATTACATTAACTTACATGCTAATACCCTTATGAATCCTCTGAATAGCAGGAAAGACCGGGTTTTATAGCCTTAAATGGCAACTGGTCTGCCGCAGAAAGAAATGACAACCAACTGCTGGAAAAATATCTGCCTTGTCAGTCATGTTTCGAAAGATACATGAACGCATAGAACATAACTGATATACAGATATCATAGCACGGCTCAGAAATTGTTGTGGGAAAAGTCAGTAGTGCATTCAGTTAACGCTGTTCTATTTACCCGTATGTTTGCAGTCTCTCTCTCTTCCCCCTCTGTCTCTCTCTCGATATTTATATATATTATAAATTTTAAAGAAAAACAGACCACTTTAAGGTATCATTATAATAATTTATTTCAGAGCCCTTTTAAAGGACAGACCGGATCATCAGATAGCACTTCCATTTTTGGAAGTGCTATCTGATGATCCGGCGTCCTTTAAAACAGCTCTGGTGAAATAAATTATTATAATTACCTTAAAGTGGTCTGTTTTTCATTAAAATATTGGCTCTGGATTTACATTGAGGTCTCAGGATTTCATCCTCCTTAGAATTACCCATACGGATTACCAAGTTCTCCATAACTTAAATATATATATATATATATATATATATATATATATATATATATATATATATATATATATATATATATATATATATATATATATATATATAATGTGTTTGTGTAAATATTTTCAGATGAACTGTATCTCTAGAAGTGAAAAAAATAAATAAAAGGGAATAGATGAAAAACTCTACCGACACGTTTCGTCCTCTGAGGGATTTTATCAAGGCAATAAGAAACCCGTCGTCCAAGTATAGTTTTTCCTCTTGTCGCTTTTTTATTACACACACACACTAATATATATATATATATATATATATATATATATATATATATATATATATATATATATATATATATATTGACAGAAAATGTTCAGTCAAATAAATTTGTAATAGACAATTTGTAATATAATAGACACAACTATTATCTTTAACAAAACATGTTTTCCCATATATATTATTTTTAGTGTATACCCGTATTAGAAACAGACACCCCGTTTTCTTTTATTTTAAATAATCTGTATTACTTCTACCGGCCTGCGCACCCGAGAAGTGTTTTCTTAGGTAGGGTACGAACCTGTGCCCCACCCCTTTGTAGGAGAATCTACCGTTTTATCCCGCATATCATTCGCGTCTACCAAGGCAGTGAAGGGTTACATTGACCTGTTGTGGTTTAAAACTTTTAAAAATGGCAGAAAACGGAAAAACAGTGATTATCAAAAAAATGAGAAAGCAGAACCAACACCAAAGTCAGGTATCCATCTGCAAATGCGTGTCTTGCTTTGTAGAGTGCTGTTGCTGTATTTTATAATGCTCCATAAGTTTTCTATGGGGTTGAGGTCAGGAGATTGGGGTGGCCATGTCATAACACTCACCTGCTTCTCATCAAAGTATTCCTTCATCAATTTTGGCTTTTGACAGGGAGCATTATCCTGCATAAAAATGAGCTTGGTGGGGTCGGTTTGAACCCTTTCAGCAGAAGGGAGCAGACAAGACTAAAATTTTCTTGTACTGCTCGCTCTTGAGGGTCTTTTCAATAGGTTTTAAGAAACCAGTTCCATGAAAAGAAAAGCATTCCCAAAACATTATACTGAACGGATGCTTGACAGTACTTACTGCTAAATTCAAAGACCTTTCAAAACTTCTTCTTCGGATTTTAGATCGCTTATCCTTTGAATTTAGCTCAACTTTCGTTTCATCGGAGAAGAGAACATTCTTCCAGTCTTCTACGGTGAAATTTTTGTAATAGTGAGCCCATTCAAGTCTCTTGGCTTTGTTGGCTTTGCTTATTAGTGGCTTAAACCTTCGTGTACAAGATTTGAACCCTTGTTCTAACAGCCACCGACGGACTGTTGAAGAGGCAAGACTAACATCTTGCTCTTCGCTTAGACTGGCTGCAATTTCTTGGCTAGTTATAGTCCTATTCCTCGCAAATTCTCTCTTGATTACCCTGCCAGTTCTATCATCAATCTTTTTCTTTCGTCCCCTTGTTTCCTTCCTTGAAGCAGGAGTGGCATCATTATGTGCCCTAAGCACTCGAGAGACAGTTGATTACGAGGTTATAGCAATTTCTGCAATTTCTCTCGTAGACTTGCCCGCTCTTGAGAGGGCAACAATAGAACCAGCTTTCAACATATTATTATTGGGCTCCTTCACCAATGAAACCATACGTCCTGGTATTGACGGTAAACTACATCCGCGTCCTGGGTAATACGATAAACTACATCCGCCTCCTGGGTAAGACAATAAATTGCGTCCGACATCAAGGCCTCTGATCAGGAGGTTTTGAGGAGGATGGAATCACCGCTTAATTGCTGGTGTTCCCAGGTCCACCCTGTCTCGGGGTGGTAGCAACGGTTAGGGCCCCAGCTATGGACAAATAATTAAACCCCAAACTGGGGTCAAATCTCTATGAAAGTGTGGAAGTGGGTTTTAATACCAGCAATAGATTTTTTGAGGAAAAATTATTACCAGCAATACATTTTTGAAGGAAACACATTACCGGCAATACATTTTTGGAATAAATATTACCAGCAATAAAAATCTTGTCGGCATTAAATAACCCATTGAGGTGTTCATATGCCATAAAACAAAGCAAACCAAACCAAACCAATTAAACCATGTTCTCCATGCAACAATAAATGACGTTAAGGAAATTCCTGCTAAATATCTTATAAATCTTGCGAGATTTAAGGAAGTGCTCATTAATTAAATGAACAACAGGGGAGTGCTATCTTTGACTCTATTTTTTTTTTAAGTCTTCGACTAAGAATGGATGGTAATTAGTTTGACAGCCGTATATGTCTCGTCTAAAGGTTGACAATGAGTGAAACAGCTTTTTATTTTTAGTTATCACTGTCGAGTTAGTAATCATGGGAGGGTGGCTTACTCAGATTCTCAGTCACCCACTCTCATTTCCGTTACCTGTCGTGACATACCAGTGACAAGAAAACTGGTATCAGGTGACGGGATAAAGTACAGAAATGTGGATTCGTACTTTTTCCAAGGCTATTAGTGCTAAATAAACAAAGTGAGGCAAACTTTGAAATAGGTTTGGCCGATTTTTATTTCCCCTGTCGTTAGCCGCTACACTACGGCGATTTTCTTATGTGAGAAGCATTAGTGTTGATAAACCCGAAACTGATTATAAGGTGAGAAAGGTTCAATTTCTAATAAACTGAAATTAGATTCTGGGAATGAGTCACAACGACACACCTTTAACTCTTTGTTGGTACTGTGTGGTATTGTCACAGCATTATTACCGTGGTCTTTTGAAACACAGTGATTAATGATATATAATTTTCTACATTATTTCTATTCAGATTATTGTCCTCATCTTTGTTATTGTTATCACAACGTTTCGGCCATTTTATCCTCCGGCCTTCTTCAGGTGTACATCGATCTACAGGGAATTCTGAACTGAACCATTTATTTAATCTACGAGGGTTGATTGTCGACTACAGAACAACGGCCTAGTGGATTCAAGCGTTGACATAGGGATTATGGGTTCAATCCCTGGATCAGGTAGTGTGGACTTGTACCCAGTGGAAACGTGTGAACAATAATTGAGCAGTACTAAAAATAAGAACTAGACGATGTATCCATAGACATGAGCAATGTATCGAGAACAGTCTACCCCCATAGATTAAATAAAGGGTTCAGTTCAGAATTCACTATAGATCGACATGCCCATGAGGAAGGCCGGAAAGTAACAACGGCTGAAATGATGTGATAGCAACAACAAAGATGAGGACAATAGTCCGAATAGAAATAATGTAAATGATGATAGCTCTTCATCGCAGAAATCTATCATTTAATTCTTGATTTTCTTGTTATATATTGTCTTGAGTGTTCTTTCCAGTTTTTCTAGGATAAATAAAAATGCTTAATGTTTTATTTTAAAAAATAAAATTCAAAGGACAGTATTAAAAAAAAATGTTACTTGCTATTTATCGCTTACGGACATACCACGTTGAAACACTGGTTTCAGTACGATCATCGATCGGGTGGTACTTTGTGACTCTTTAGAAAACTTTTCGCGGATATTGACGTCATTGTTGAGGCGGGTGTTCTAAATCCGTGAATTTGTTTTGCTCATGCTAATTCTCCAAAAACACTATATAAAATTCACTATATAAAATATAAAACGCTATATAACGTTCACTGTTTTTCAACTTCATTTCTCCAATTTTTAAAGAAGAAATGGCAACTTGTTGGAGAAATAAATGGCAACCTACTGCGGAAAAAAAATCTGCCTCGTCAGTCATGTATCGAAAGATACATGATCGCCTAAACGTGTATCACGCATGGCACATGACTGATGGATCATAGATTTGGAGGGGAGGCACGAGACCTTTGTACCGAACCTGATTATAATTAAACCAATTTAAAAGGGATGTCTCAAAGACTTCAGATTTCTGTCATATTCTTCATCGTCTTTAATGACACTACCCAGATAGTTAAATTTCTGTACTTGCATGATTTTTGACCTCTCAAATTTGTAGCTCACATCATCAGTTGTCCCAATTGTTAACGACCATATATTTTGAATTCTTACATATGATGCTTAATTATCTCTTTTACCATCTTTCTCTTACTATCTCGTGTTCATTTTTCTTTATCTTTCATCAATACGATATCTTCTGCATATCTTAAGATTGTGCCTACCAATAATATATCCTGGTAGAACCTCCAGTCCTCCTTACTGTATTGCTTAAATATATACGATGAGAAGACGCATTCTTGAACCAACAGAGTTAGAAAGAGTCTTTTTAATTCTCAGTTGATCAAGGCTGTAACGTCAGAAGAGAGGAAAAACCTTATATAAGTTATATAAGATGACACAGACACACAGACACACACACACATATATATATTTACATATATATAGTACAGGTAATCGATCCGTTGGGATATAATCCGGGTGGATCCTAGTAATATCAATTATTAAAACCGGTCCACAGAGAGATCTATGTAGTTATTACAACAGAGCATATGTATTTTATAGCAAAAAAAAAAAATACCTCAACATAGAGTATAGCCTATTTCAAGCCGTTGTGTACGCGGCTAGAGGCTGTTGATAGCCGCGTACAGAACGGCTTGGAATAGGCTATTCTTATTTTCGTTTTTTTTTTTTTTTTTTATATATATATATATATATATATATATATATATATATATATATATATAAAAGTGAACATTGACCTTAGAGGCAACAGGCTGTTTCATGCTAGACGTAATCGTCAGGCCACTGTTGATTGTGTCTGGCATGAAACAACCTGTCGCCTCTGAGTGTTGACTTCAATGTTCACTTTTATATTTACATACGCTCTATCTCTGATATTGATCCCATAAATATAGCACACCTTAAAACTATATTTCTTCATATATATATATATATATATATATATATATATATATATATATATAGGGCCAGGCTATGACCTTTTGGGGACCCCTAAGCTAATAAAATTATAGGCCCTCCTCAAACAGGGCCGCCCTCTAACTTGCCCTCACCCGTCTTGTATATTTTTTATTCGTGATATATTTTAGCGGCATTTGCGTAGTTTGAAGTAAACTTATTGCAAATTCTTTAAATGAACTAAAATAGCGATCTTTTTTTTATCAATAGAAATATTCTTTAAGAAATAACACTTTTTTACTATTTGTTTTTTTTAAAAGCGAGAGACTCTTCTGCGTAAGCCTCTTTCTGGCTAATGTAAATTTCCTTTATACTAAGATATTTTTTCTTTCTATGTCGGCAATATAGTTAAATTCTCAGATCAATTCTGTGGACAAGACAAATCGATATAAGATTTTAAATTTTGGATAGCCTGTAACTATAACAACAAAAACATTTCGATTTCATTTTTGCCTTGAAAATGTTTGAAGATGAAACACGTCTGCAAAAAACTAAGATCTTTTTTCCAGTTGTTATCTTATAACAATTTGTCTTGTCCACAGAATTGATCTGCGAATTTAAATATATATATATGACTATCAACTTATATATGTTGAGCGCTTTTGTCTTAAATACAGCTTATCTATATCTAGAATTCGCAAAATGTGTGCGTGTATGTACGTGTGTGCGTGCGTGCGTGTGTGTGATCGGACGTTGTTTATGCGTTTCCACAGTTTTCATCCGATTTCAATGAATTTTTTTGTTTGATAGATAATTCTTCAGTGCCGGTTTTGAGTCCAAATTGTTGGCGACAATGGCTCTCCACTACTTCCTGTACATTATATCTCTCAGCAACGTTTTACTATTTACTATCTGTTCTTGAATATATATCATTCATAAAAAATTAAAAATTTAATAAAAATAAATATTTGAAATTATTACAATAATATTATCTATATCTATAATTCTCAAAATGTGTGTCTGTATGTATGTGTGTGTGATCGGATGTTTATGCGTTTCCACAGTTTCCTTCTGCGCACGAGGCTGAAAATGATGATCAAAGGACTCAACGGCTGAGGAGAAACGCCTCTTCAACTGCTGCTGTGCGTGAAGCTGAAACAAGATTGAGAACGCAAAAATGGCCCTTTTCATTCCCCCCCATTCAAATTGTTAACCCCCCATTTGCGGATGTACCTCAGCTGCACCCAATTGTCGTTACTAATATTGATTTTCGCGTGGGCTGACTTTAAACTTAAACTGCTCCAATTGAACGGCAAAAATTCCCAGTAATGAAAAGATTCGGTCGAAGACGGATTATACTGCTAGTCGATAATATTTACTAAATACATTGAATCTATTATATATATATATATATATATATATATATATATATAGGAAGCCATGAATGTTGGGTAACAAGTAGAGATCAAACTTACTACGGTAGCAATGAGTTGCTAAACTAGTTTTGTGTACTTTACTCCACACTGAAGTAGGTTTATAATTCGAATGCTAACTCTTGATATCAGAAACTCTGACGACATTTTGCTTAATGTATATATGGTGGGGCGCGTAATAATATTCCTTTCACTATAATTATGTTGGCATTATGCAACTTCGAAATAACTAATTTAACTATCCCATTGACATATATGCTAACCTGAGGATAAAATGATTATTTAAAAAAAAATTGAATGTATGTAAGAAAAACAAACAAAACAAAACAAAAAAAAAACGAATGTACAAGTCCGGGGAGCCCTGCAATTGCTTGTTAAGACTAACACCTCCAAAACAAATCTGCTCTTTTGATCATCTTAAAGAACTTTTTTTTTTTTTTTTTTTTTTGCCTTCCACCATCATGGTTGATGCTAGCCTCCAGCAGAGTGACTCATTGTACCTTCTCGGGCTAACATTTTCCACCGACACGAAGTGGAAAAATTTATATTGAATCAATTGCTAGGTCTGCTGCTAGGAAAGTTGCTTCACTGTGTCGTGGTAGACAATTTTTCACATCCGTATTTATTTTACACATTTATAAATCTACCATTTGTCCATCCATTGGATATTGCTGCCACATCTGGTCTGATGCTTCTGCTATGTATTTAAAGATTCTTGATAAAATCCAACGAATAATCTGCAATCTTATCCGTACTGACATGGCATCTCGGCTTTAGTCACTTTCCCACCACCGTAACGTAGGTTCACTGTACTTTTCTATAAATATGTTCGTAGTAATTTTTCTGATGAACTTTCTACTTTGGTGCCTCGACTTTACCAATTTCAACGCAGTACTAGATTGGCATAGAGGTCTCATCATTTTACAAATGATATGGTTATATGTAGCTGTAAGTTTTATGCTAATAGTTTCTTCTTTTGCACTTCTTACTTGTGGGACTCACTTACTTACTCTACTCTTACTTTCCAGCCAACTTTTCTCTTCAAAAATTTAAATGTAATGTCAATCGTTATCTTCTATTCTCTTAAACCCTGTTCGTTTATTGTTCTGTCTCTTTCCTTTTTAATATATTCTTTCGCACTCAGTAAAACCCTGCGTCTTAGTGGGGTTTTTTTTGGGGGGATGATTAAGAAAAAACAAAAAAAACAAAAACGCATTACCAAAGTTTTCAGTCAGTCAGTTATGCGCTATGCATGATACACACTTAGGCGATCATGTATCTTTTGATACGTGACTGACGAGGCAGATTTTTCCCCGCAGTAGGTTGTCATTACTTTCTGTGGTAGACCAGTTGTCATCCAAGGCAACAGAATTCGTTCTGTCCAGCTATTTACCCATAGCCGGAGGTGAGAGAGAAGAGGATTTATACATTTCCCAAGCACGTAAGTGAATGTAATGGATTTGACTGGAATTCGAACTCGGCTCTCCGATTCGTCAATCCGAGCCGCTATCCATTACTCTACCGTGTCCCTTCTCAAAGCTTAACTATTGCTATTTCCATGCTATGTGTTCTAACGAACTACAATCCTTAGTCCCACACCTCCTCACCTTTACAACTGGGACCCACCATGCCACGTACACAAGGGTGAATCCTCCCCATTCCCTTCGTATTCCAGTAGTAAGAAGTTCCATTTCAACAACTTCTTCTCAAGAACTACTACTTTGTGGAACAGATTCCTGGCAAAATGTTTTCCAATCTCTACAATCTTGACTTCTTGAAATCTCGGTTAACCGTTATCGTTCTTGCATAACCCTATGAACTTCACTTGTTGCCTTTTCTTACGCTAATACAACACAACACAGTAACTCTCTACCTTGAGTGGCTCTTGGACCTTGTGAACATTATTATTAAACATATCAGAATGTCAAATTATCTTGCCAGAGAATCATTTGATCTTTTTTTTTATTATAAAGAAAGCTAAAATGAAAAAGAGCCCTTCCTTTTTAAATATACGAAAATAGGTTCCATCGCATAATCGGAAAGAGAAACAGTGTAGCGTTGTAGCTCAGGTCAGACACCAGGTTCGTTCCCAGGGTTCGGCTTCTTTTAGTCAAACGCTTAACATAAGAAAAAAAACTGTTTCACCGGATTGTTACACACAAAATAAAGCCATGAGACGAAATTGTAGCATTCGGCAAATTTTATTCAGTTGTAATTTTCTTGTAAGGCCGGGCTGTAGACAAGCAAGGCAGAGTGAGGCGAAGTGAAGTGAGGTTAGGGGGACGAACGGTCTAACTGGTGTGTGCCTTCCTTTTCGCGTCACGGGTGAACGGTTCCGCTTTAGACCTGTCACCTTTCGTCTAAAAAAAGTCATTCATCAAGTGCGCTTCACTCAACTGACCTCACTGTCAGGGTCGTTTTGACCTGGTTATTGTGAGGTCCACTTCACTCAGTTGACCTTCCTTCTCAAGACGATAACTGTCAAAATGATTTCTGTGACATTCTGCAGATGTCTTTAACAAGATATAAGTCGACACCGATATCGCTACAACAGGCTTGATGGCTGATAATGCCATCGGTTTTGTAAATGCTCGTACGTTTTCATAGACACCTAGGATAGGCAACTAAATTTTAAATTAAATGGTTTGACCTTTCGTTAGATTTCTTCTTCGGTTGTCCCTTCAGAACTCAAAACAATTTTTGTCCCCTTACTGTACCTCTTTCAGTTCTGGATATAAACTAACAAACTACTATCCCTATCGGTCCATGTTTTGTCACCCATTTACAAAAGCTAGTTAGATAGATTGCTCTTTGTTTTCTTTACCCTCACTATCTCCTGTGAAGGTTAAATTCTTCAGTACATCCTGTTGCTTGGTTTAGTTTGTTTAACGGCGTATCAACTCATATGGGCCATTTAATGCCGAAATTTAATTTTCTTAGGAGCTTTAAAGTAATAAAAATATGATGTATTAGCTTAAAAGCCGCCCTATCACGCGGCATTTAAGCTAGATCCTGCGGGGGTGGGGTGGGCTCTTGATCGGGTCTTAACAATAGCAGGGAGGAGTAGTTGCAATAGGCGAGAATAAACTACAGAACAACACAAAATTGATCGCTGCAGTTAAGTACTGCATTAATATTTAAGCTTGGCTTTTGGATTTCAATGATAATTCTTCTGTCGCCACTTAATTTAAAGACAATTTGATGCACGTAGGTCCTTACTTTCTGTACAGGCAATTATTTTATTTCATGGGTGACTTTTGCTGGATTTAATTTAATCTCGATTATTTTCCAAATTATTTCCAAATGATAAAAATTGTTAGCGCACAAAAAAAATAATCACGTAAAAAAATTGCCGAAAGCAATCGCAAAAAAAAAAAAAAAACTTGGGTATCCCAAATTTCATGATTCCGGGTAAAAAATACATTTAAAAAAAAACACACAAACAAACAGAAAGTGGGTTAAGAGGAGATAACTGCGGATTCGAAGTCAGAACATTATCATTGATAACTCTCCTCCAATTTGCGGAACCTAGTTACAATATTCTTAATACTTGATATAATGCAAAAATATCGCAATGGTCAATTGGTCAATAATTATTTATAGCTATTGATACTGGGATTCATACATGCAATTACAAGTAATCTATAATAATATTTTAAATTTTTAAATCATATTTATTTTTGGCATATGAACATTTTACAACTAAATCTTTGATTGTCTTTCAATCATTCCGCCTCACCTGCTATCCACTTCCACCGCAACTACGAGGCACGCCGCACTGTTTGGTAACCACTGCTATAAGGGAAAACATCTCGGTCGTCATGCTAGCACTTGGTGTTGCTGTAGCCTCATATCAGCAAGAATAAAGGCATATATAGACATTTTATGTTTATTGATTTAAAAGAAGACAATGTAACAAGTTTATGCAGGGTGAAATTGCACATTCTTTAATCAAATATACCTGACAGTATTTGAAAATTTATAAATATTTTAGAAAAGGTTTTAGATAAAATCTAAATAAGAAAATTTAAATTTAAAAATTTACATTTTAAAATTAAAAATGAAAAAAAAAAAACTATCGCATTACTGTTCTACTTGTTCCTACGTTCAGTAGTTAGCATGTATGTTTCACCCTGCCAATCATACTTATTATAAAACCCAGGGTTGTTGTGTGTGTGTGTGTGTGTGTGTGTGTGTGTGTGTGTGTGTGTGTGTGTCTGTACGTTTATATATTGGATCGGATTTCCTACATTTTTCAACCGATTTCAACAAAACTTCACAGGACTACGTAAAATTACCTTGCGGTGGTTCTGACAGCATAAAAATTGAAAAACACAATTGTTTTTGCGCGAAATCAATTTGAAAACACGATTAAGAGGCATCGCTTTCGCGGAATGAAAGGGGGAAAACTCATATTGAGTTATACTTATTATAAAACCCAGGTTGTGCGTGTGTGTGTGTGTGTGTGTGTGTGTGTGTGTGTGTGTGTGTGTGTGTGTGTGTGTTCGTTTATATATGGGATCGGATTTCCTACATTTTTCAACCGAATTCAACAAAACGTCACTTTTTTTTTGGCAGGTAGTGTTTCTTATTGTCTTGCACACTTTTTTTCTTTATTTTTACATTCTGAATGCTTTAAAAATTCCATTTACAAGACAATTGTTTATAATTCTATTCAATCGGTAGACTCATAACGATTGAAAACAATGTTTTTGTTTGAGTTTGACCAATTCGTAAAAAAAAAAAAAAACTAATTAAGACATGCATGTCCGTCAACCTTAAACAATAATCTTTGTCAATTTTATTTTTCACTCTTTCTGATGGTCGATACTTGATCTATCTCTTACTGTTACATCCCCAGGCAACGCCGGGCTCTACTGCTAGTATTTCATAAATAATGGACTATTCCGTTTTGATCGCGAGGAAAAATGGAAAAGACACACCAGAAACGCTGTTTCATAGAAAGAACGAAACTGAGAGAAAATAGGCGAGGTGATAATGCTATCATGTGTCCAACGTCTGCTTCAGTAAAACGGAAAAACTAGTCAATTTCAATTTCACTACTTTTTAAATAATAACCCGCATTGATTTTTATGATTGTTATTGCAATATTTCGATGAAGTTGTTAGCCTCAAATATTTAACGATGCAATTATGCGGATTTCAATATTTTGCAGTTGTGGAACTCACAATGAACATATTTATTAAAAAAAAAATTAAAATAGGAAAAGCAGGAATTTTTCATGGCTACTGTTAGTTATCATTTTTAACAAAAGCAAAAGGAAAAAGAAAAAAAAAATGAAAATAATGTGTAAACAGAAAATCAAAGTAGTGTTAAATAATATTTTAGCAGACTATTATTTTTTTAGAAGAAGTGTATCTCTGCTCAAACCTCCCGAGGTTGACCTTAGGGATCAGATAAAAGACAAAACAAGGAAGTCGATTTTGATTGGCTGAACGAACGTGGGAATGATAGAGATATAGAAAAAAAAATTTCAGTGAATTGTTTCTTCACCGCCAAACAATATAGACGTGTTTGCTTTCTTGTCTGAAAGTGGAGGGAGAGCCACCCCACTGGATAGTTAGAAGGTGCATACGTTGACGTTAATAAACTAGTTTTTATCTCTGGACTCAAAACAACTAGCGATCACTGGCCGCGAGAGAAAAGTTGCAACATTATTATGGAGTTGAAGCTGTCACCCAAGAGCTCCCAGCATGAGGGTTCTATACAACAGTAGATTCTTCTTCTTTGTATGTTATGTTCCCTCAGAACGTAGGCGACCATAGCTCTCCACAGCTCCCTGTTTCCCGTAGCTCTTTATAAACTTTGTCTTTCTGTAATTTCTCTTAAAACCCCGTTCAGTCATTCATTTACTCAAGCCCACTTAGTATCTTATGCATTTTCCTCACTCTCTCTTGCCTTTCATCTGTCCTGTGAGTATCACATTTTCCAAGCCCTCTTTCCTAGTTAGATTAGTTAAAAACTCTATAACTAATAAATTTATTAGTTATCTATACTAAAGATAACTATTGGATTCTGTAGTTGTTAGATATAATAGCTTTTTCCCCCCGCTCCTTGTTGTGATAATAAGAATAACAGCGTTGCATACACCAAGGTTCTAAAAACAGCATTCGAATACAAGTTACGGACAGTTAAGGCGATAAAGACGCGTTTATAATGAAAAACGATGTTTATTATTCTCTATTAATATATTAGTAAATTGTGCTGTATCCACTAATGGTGAATGTCTTGTTAAACAACTTGGTGCCGTCATGCCTAGCACACTCCACATAATGAAAAGAGAAGGACAAAGGTGCTCCTAATAGAGCCTATTACTGCTCTCTACTTTTACTTCAATGACGTAACCATGTCAAGTACCCACCCAACACTCTTTCACTTTTGCGACGCAAGATGAACCCAGTAAGAATGACCTCTGTGATTCAGCAAATGACAGGATGTTTAAGTTTAAACAGTTTAAGCACTCGTCACTCGTGTCACGCTCACCCACTCCTAAAAAAAAAAAAGAAAAAAAAAAAAAGAAATTAAATTTAAAAAAAAAACACCATATAAGATCAGATTGATATCTCAACTATTCAATGCCGGAATAATAATAATAATAATAATAATAATAATAATAATAATTAATTTTAACCCGTGAAAACTTCGCGGTTTTCCTATTTGAAATTTCTGATGAATCTTAATTCTTCAGTTAATGATTGAATAAGCTCGTGGCGAGTTCTACCCCAATAAAATATCCATACTTGAGCTTAACAACTTTAACAAACAATTGCAATAACAATAAGAATATGAATGCTGATCGTTATTTTAAGAAGTAAGTAGACATAAATAAAAAGATTTTAAATTGTCAACTTTTTATATTTCATTGAAACAGACGTCAAGCACTTCTATCTTCCCTTCTTTCTTTCATTTTCTCACTGAAACCAAGGAGCGTCCATGAAAGGTCTTTCGTATTCTCACACGATCAAAACGGAATAGTTCATTATTTATGAGGTATTAGCAGGAGACATTTAACATCTATCTATCTCCTTTTTTTTTTTACTGAAACTAAACAGCGTCTCTGATATGTCTTTTGTCTTTACATGCGATGAAAGTGGAATAGTTTATTATTTATGATGTGTCGGCAGGTTGTAACGGTCGTGCGAACTAACGAAAGGGAGAAAAGCACAATTATTATACAATAATAGTAATAATAATAATAATAATAATAATAATAATAATAATAATAATAATGTGGCCTCTCAGCTGCATTGGTGCCTCTCTAGGAAGTATGGACTTGAAGCCAGTGCACGTTTGTGTATCTGTGTATGTCTGTTCGTGCGCATGCGTGCGTGTGTGCGCGTGTAGCATTTTCACTAGTGTACCACAAAAATAAATATACAAATAATTTTTTTTAAAAAATCAAGAAATAAGTAAGTTTGATTCAATTAATTGCATTTTTTATAATAGCATAAAGGTGAACGAGCCGGAAATTGGATCTGGCTGAACTGAATTAGAATTTTAGTTTGGCCTAATTACATGATTACAAGAGTAGTCTTGTGAATTTTAGTTTGGCCTAATTACATGATTACAAGAGTAGTCTTGTGAAAGACATGAAACTAACATCCCTTAAATGGTTTCCATTTTACCAGTTATCTTGACTATGGATTTGTCCCAAACACGCCACAGCTTTTGACTGAAAAGAATGAATCATTGAGATCAGGAACACCGCATCCTACCCTATTTATATAACCTGCTCAGTTACAGATCAATAGCTGCTATATTTCCTATCAGCTTTGACAGCTGTGAGTACTGAATGTAAAGAAAATTTAAATTAATTCATGATAGAATGGATGTGCGGATAGTGTAATGTTTATCGACGCGCAAAGTGGAATCGGCATTTCAGTCTCACATTCACTTTCGCACAAATGCTCTTGATAAAGGTTTGAAACCGTCTGCCTCCTCAAAGTATGTGTCAAAATAGTAGTGTATACTGGTCTCTCTAGCCTTAGGTGGTAATCAGCCTAAGAGAAAGAAACTCTGAATTCCATAGAAGGCAAAGTGAAATCATCCCACTACCTTTCTCAAGATTGCAAGGCTCAGATAATAAAGGCTGAAATGACATGGCATTTAATAAAAATAACGAGGTCACATTTTCTTTATTAAGTTATTCGAGTGCGCAAACTGGTAGACGAAATAATTTTTTATTAAAAAATTTTATAAAAAAAACAACAACAAAAAACGGGGCGTCTACTCAAACACGGGTATCCACTAAAAATAACGGTTGAAGAATTAAAATATGTCGGATTAAAAAAATAAAATTCATTAATTGTTTAGAAATTGCTTTGTTTATGTTTCGAATACGAAACTGAATAGATATGCCTTCGGAGAAAATATGAACGGGTGACTGTTTATTAAGAAAATAGAACCTTATTTGATTGTGAAACCATCAGTAACCGAGTTCGTATCCTACCGGAGGTCACATTTTCTTTATTGAGTTTTCTCAAGTGCGCAGGTCGATAGTAATAAACACTAAACTAAAAATAACGCTTGAAGTAATAAAAATAGTATGGCTTTGTAAAACGCCCGTTACTTTAAGAAAAACATAAGAAAGGAGGAAGCAAGACAATATAGAAAAATCAAAAATCGACTACGTTTCATGCCGACCCTGCGACAAAGTGAACCATTTAAATTTTTATTTATTCGAACTAATTTTTTTTTTTTTTTTTTGAAGGTGGGGACAAGGTCACCTTTTCATGCAATAAATACTTTGATTGACCCTAATTCTAACCACTTCTCTAACTCGAGTCCTGCTAAGTGTGATCTTTACATTGTGGATAATTATCCGACTTGCTACGGTAATTATCCTCGTCATCATACACATCTAAACTTTTACAATGTTGGCTTGCTGATAGATTATAGAGAAGGCTGAGATCCGGTTAGACTAATTGCCGAAGAGATAGATTTTCCTAGTGGAGCCGAGGTGAGTCGAGGGGAGACAAATAATATACCGATGGGAGTCTTATTCGGTTAGAGTTTAGACTAATTGCTATTAAGAGCCTTCCCATCACTAAAAAAAAAAAAAAGTAGAAAAAAAAAAGAAAAGAAATAAGACTACCATCGGTACATTTTTTATCTCCCATCGGCTCCCCACCACCTCGGCAAATCTCACTGTTCGGCAGTTAGTGCATCCCTCACCTAATCCAAAATTAAATTCCCACAGGTATATTATTTAATTCCCGTCGGTTCACTTTGGCAATGACAGAAATGAGAGAGAAAGTAAAGAGAATGAGACAGAAGGAAAAAGCGAGTTTAAAATGGAAGAAAAACAGGGGGAGCAATGGTGGTGTGAGGAGAGCGAAGAAAAGGGAAAACGAGAAGGTAAAAAAAAAAGTGTCAGTAAGAGAAGATAGAGAAAGTGAGCGGTAAACAGGGGAAAATTGGTAAAAAAAAAAAAAAAAGGAAGAGACAGATATGAACAGCAACGGGAGAGGGAAATAGCGCTTCAGAAAAAAAAAAAGAAACAATGAGAGAAATAAAAAACGAAGGAAATAAAACGAGCGGGGAGGTAGAAAAGAAGAGAGTAGAAGAATCTAGAGGAAGAAATGAAACGCTGAAATGAATAAAAATGTCAGAATATCATTTATACTATTAACACTGGTTAAAAATGACTGGAATATAAAACTGTTGTGAAAAATGACAAGAATTTTAAGTATATTTTTTTAGATATTTTTTATTATACTTTGCTCTTTGAAATCGGTCTTTTCATCTCCCAGCTTCATAGACATTTTGGAATAGCCCGCTATTGCCATAACAAAAGACACTGCCACTTGGTACCGCCAATATATATATATATAGCAAGGTTAGCCGAAAAGTTCATAATTTGGCTATGAAGGAGTGATGCTAGAGCTAGCTACGAAATCAAAAAGCTGATCAAAAGTGCACCAGCTGATCACAGCAGAGAAAAATCTGATATTGTTTGATGAAGTTTCCAGTTAGTTTTCTTGAACATTTCCTAACTCAGGATGAGTGTGAGGTTCATCACTTTGAACCTTGCAGTGAAAATACTCCTACTCACCTGCTCCAAAGAAGGCCAAAGTCGTTTCAACTGCAGGGAAAGTGATAGCCTCAGTTTTGGAGGATGGAAAAGACATTGTGTTTATTGACTATCTTCAAAAGGGACACACCATCAATGGAGAGTACTATGCAAACATGCTGAGGAAGTTACAAACAGCTATCAAGAGCAAATACTCAAGAAAACTGATGAAAGATGTCCTATTTTGTCAGGACATTACTACAGCACACAATTACTTGGTTTCAATGGCTGCTGTTCGTGACTGTGGCTTTGAACTGATTGATCACCCTCCATATTCTCCTGATTTGACTATCATCTGTTCCCCAACATGAAAGAAAAACACTTGGCTGGGAATGAGTATCGCAGTGATGATAATGTCATATCTTCTGCTGATAACTATTTTAACCAACAGGGTGATCAGATTTTTTGAACAGTTAGATGTCAGTTTACCTGCAAAGATAGAATGCAGTTATTAATTAGAAGAGATGAAATTAATGCATGCAGGATTTCACAGCTCTAGCACCACTCCTTCATAGTCAGCCTCCTTTTCATCTCACCCTTTGTATATAATATATATATATATATATATATATATATATATATATATATATATATAGGAAAAACTATTTATTCTACATTCAACATCATCACTTGATAAGACACTGGAGGTGTTGAAACAAAATGGCTATTTTTGTAGTGATTTTATAACATATTTATGTTATAATTTTTAAATAAATAATTATATCTCCTCTACTATATATTGAGCACTCTTTTAAGAATAGTAATTGTTGGTTATTGGAATTTATTCCGTATACACAATCCTATACTTGGATATATATATATATATATATATATATATATATATATATATATATATATATATATATATATTTGAAAAATATTTTTGTAGGTACAAAATTTAATAATAGAAATAAAAGTGTGAAGCTTAAAATTACTAGACACATTAAAAGCAAAGCAACTGATTTCGCTCCTGCTCTTCAGGCTTCCACGGGAGATTCAACTTAAATTAAAACACTAGAAAATATGCAATGAGAAGGAAAAGGGAACAAAAAAAAAATGAGCTCAAGTAGCTAGAGACAAATAACAGCAAGCCCCAACAAACATTCACGCTGTTTACAGAGGGAAGGCTTGCGGGACCCGACATAAAGTGCCTCCTGCACCTTGAGGTGAAATAAAGAGTGCGACCAGGACAAAACATTGAACCAGTCAGCACTAAAATTAGCAGCACACCCTCTGTTATTTAAGAGGTGCTCACATATGGCAGAACTATATATATGGCGGAACCATGTATATATATATATATATATATATATATATATATATATATATATATATGTTAATTTGTATTTGGGCAGCAATCCTTCTTTTATACATTTTTGATTAAAGACGACTGCAAGGTACAGGGATTAAGCTTTTTATTCAATTTTTATTGCATTCATATAAGTATTTTTTATTTTCTGGAGACAAAGCACAGAATTCAGGATACTACCCAAGACAGCAGGAGGTATAGATGATTCTGCCAGAAGTAAGAAGTATGAGCATAAACATTTACCTATGCTTGAAAAGGTGGAGTTACTGCATGAAGCAGTAAAAACCTTGTTTGGAAGCATTTATGATTGTTTTCCTGTTTTAAGCTTTGTTCTACCTTTGATAATACAGCAATATTACCCCTAAAATATATCTTAGGGGAAATTTCTGTAATCTAGCATTTTCTGTGATCCAGCAGTGGCCCAGTCCCCAGGGTGCCAGATTAAAGAGGTCGGACTGGAGGACAAATCTAAATATTTGGTAAAAAATAGTCTGTTGGGTATTCCAGACAGCATGTTTTTACAACAATAAGACAACAAATTATCCACTAATGAATCAATTAATGTATTTTGTTGGATTGGCCTCAATTTCATAAAAATGAAGGTTATACAAAAGTCATAAACAAAATATCACACCTAATCTATCAGATGCTAAGTGGTTATAGGCTACAGACAATATTAGTGTCATAAAGAAAGAACAAATATTTAGTCCTAAATTGGACTGATTTGGTGTTTTCAGAATCCCATTTTTAATGTCACAGGTTTGCTCCTGGATTCTATTGATTTTTATCATTAATGTTCTTAACATGACATCTTATTTCAAAACTCCTAGCATTTTTGGTTCTCTTATAAACATGTCTCCCGACTGGAATTGGAACTCAGCTTATGGCTTATCAGCCTTTTGCAGGTTAATTAAAACCAGAAAATAGTTTTAGATTGTAAGATTTTTTATTTTTAGATAATAATGATATACTGATACAAGTTGTACTAATTAACCCATAGCTTGGGGAGAAGAGGTAGAAGGATGTTTGCACTTAAGTGAATATAAGGAACCCAACTGGAATTGGAACTCAATTCTCTGACTTCCAATTCCATGTCATTATTTATTACACCACCTGCACATCCAAGCTTACAGCACTTGGCATCCCTAACCAGACACTCATCTAGTTACTGACCAGACTCGACCTTGTTTAACTTCGGTGATCATTTCAAACTGATATGGCCATAAGCGATAAATAACAAGAAACATTTTTAAGACAAGCCTATAAATTCAATTTTTTGAAGTAACTGTAGGTTCTATGCTAATAGGTTCTTCTCTTTCACTTCTCGTTTGCATAACTCTCTTCTGGCTTCTTGCTTCCGAGTCAACTTCATCATCAAAAATTTAAATATAATGTCAATCATTATTTTCTGTTTTCTTAATTCCTTTTCTTTTGTTGTTCTCTTTCCTTAATAATTTTCTTTTTCTTGCATTCTCTCACACTCTGTAACTCTTTGCATCTTAGTTGCTTTATTGCCTTAATTCGAGGAAAATAATTAAAAAAAACATTTTTCATTTATAGTTATCCTAGAAAAAACCAGAGCTTGTACAAGAACCAGTGTTTCAAGGTAATGCTGATTTTCAAGGCAGGTCAGTTATTATCTGAAAGATTGGAGCTGCACAGTCTTTCTACCTTGTTGTTCCAATATAAGCATTCCAGAAAAAAAAGATTTTGAATACTGATTTTCAAGGCATTACCTGAAAGATTGGAGCTGCATAGTTTTTCTAGCTCACATATTGAATGTTATTTTGCCTTTTGCTGGACTGAACTGTTACTAAATGTCAACATAGGTAGAGATCTTTTTAATACCTCATCCCTTCAGAACATATTTGGTCATAGCTCTCCACAGCTTTCCTCTTCTAGATAGGCTGCCACCCAAAGCTAGAGATCCTAGTCTAATCTGCTATTTAATCAATAGTTGAGGAGTATAAGTGTAAAGTGAACATAACAGACACTGTCAGAATTTGAACTTGGTTCACCTATTCCATTTTGTGTGCTGATAACTGTTACCCTACTGGTCATGTGGAGATGAAGTGATTCCAGTTATTTTGGAAATGTCTAAGGGTTGGAAATATCAACTAAATTAAGTTCATTTCCTTGTTATATTCGCTTGTTCATTTTGCAAGGCAGTAATTAAATGTCCTTCTCATTTAAGTATCAGATTAAACGGTTTGTGGCATTTTAGCACATACTGCTGTTATTGTAGATTTTTATTGAATCTGCCTGGAGAATTATTATCTTTCGTAGTGTTGGTTGTCAGATTTGCCAAACAGAAATACAGGACATCTGGTTTCAATTTAAATTCAAAGGTTTGTGTATACATAGGTAAATTAGGATAAAACTATCTGCTTCTAAGGAAACACTATAGTCAATCTGTGCAAGAGACATCACAGATTTAACCAGTTAGCAAGACATAAATATATCAAACTATCTAAAATAAAATGACACTATTTACATTGTTTAGATTATTGTCCTCATCTTTACTATCACATTCATGACATTTCTGCCGTTGTATACACCGGCCTTCTTCAGGAGATAATCTGAAGCATACAACAGTTTGTTGGAGTGGCCCACTTGATAATAAAAGTGTTGATTGATTGAACCAAAAAGTAACTTGACACAAAGAGTTGTGAATTCAATCCCTGGCCTTAGCAGAGAGAGAATGAAAACTTGGAGAATTATCAAGGCAAATTGACTAAAATTGAGATATCCAAAGGTATAGTACATGAAATTAGAACAATCTGTCCCCATAGATTTTTGAACTAATAGATTGTTCTAAATCTATGCACAATGCCTTTCGATATACTAATTTTAGTTAATTCGCCTTGATAATTCTCCAAGTTTTTGTTCTCTCTCCACTGAGGCCAAGGATTGAACTCAGAACTCTTTGGGTTAAATTACTTTTTGGATCAATCAACCAAGACTTTTATCCAGAGGGCCATTCCAACAAATATCACCTGAAGAAGGCTGGAGCATACAATGCCTGAAACTTTGTGAATATAACAGTAAAAATGAGGACAATAATCCAAACAATATAAATAGTTAAAATACCTCATCTAAGAAATATAAACAGATATCTAAAAAATATCAAACCATCTAAAAAGTAGCAAGCCATCTAAATCTATGTTCCTTAAAGAACTTAATATCTTTCTGATTTTATCCACTTCTATGTGACTGTTCTCTCTGAGGATGATGTATAGGCTCATTGACTTGATGTCAAATATGTGACTCATTCTTCATTCAACATTATATATTATACCTATTACCTGTGTAAGCTATTTAGTATATAGTCCACTAGGGATTTATAGAAATGAGGTGTGAAGAAAAATCTTTTTTTTTTGATTTGGGCTAATTTTTTAGTTTATTCTATTTATTTATTTTTTTTTTTTAATTTATTTTCTTTCGTTTTCTTTTATTTATTTTCTTTGTTTATTTTAATTTTACTTTAATTTATTTTTATTCTATTTGTTATTTTTATTCTAATATATTCTATTTTATTTTTATCCTATTCTGTTGTATTTTATTTTGTTTATTTTACTTTAATTAATTTATATTTATTCTATTTTTTATATTTATTCAAATATATTGTATTTTATTTTTATTCTATTCTATTTTATTTCATTTTTTTTATTTTAATTTTATTTTAATTAATTTATTTTTATGCTATTTTTTATTTATTTTTAACTAATATATTTTATTTCATTTTATTCTATTTTATTTTAATTATTTCATTTTAATTAATTTATATTTATTCTACTATATTTTATTTTATTTATTTTTATTCTATTTTTTAGTTCATTTTTATTCTATTCTATTTTCTGTATTTTTATTTTATTTTATTAAATTTATTCTATTCTGTTTTTGCTTTATTTATATTCTATTTTATTTAATTTATTTTTAATCTAATCTATTTTTATTTATTTTTAATCTGTTCTATTATATTTTAATTATTTTTATTCTATTATATTTTATATTAATTTATTTATTTTCATTCTTTTCTATTTCTGTTTATTTTATTTTTAAAAAGAATGAAATTAAACAAAAAATAAAATAGAATAGAATAAAAAAATAAAATAATATATAATATAATAAAATAAAATAAACATTTTTTTTTATTCTATTCTATTTTATTTTAATTTATTTATTTTTATTCTATTTCTATTTATTTTTATTTTTAAAATGAATAAAAAATAAATTAATCAAAATAAAATATAATAAATAAAAAATGAAATAAAATATGTTTTATTTTAGTTTTTTTTATTTTATTTTATTTTAATTAATTTATTTTTAATTCTTTTTATTTTTATATATTATTTTTTTGCTTTGTATATGTTCTGTGGCTTGATATTTGCTATGAAATAAAGTTTATTAGTTTTAGGTTATGGATTATTTGTTGTTTCATCTTTGGAGCTGTAATGTGGTTGTAGATTGCATAATAAGAATTTATTTTCATTTCTGCATTTGGAAATGAGCTCTGGTTTTTGTTTATTTTATTTTGTTCTGAAAAGGAGCATATTAGTATTTTTCTCTTGGCAAAAACTGCTTACAAAGGTGAGATGAATAGTTCAGAGGCTGACTATGAAGGAGTGATAGTAGAGTTGTAAAATCTTACATGCATTAATTTCAACTCTTATTAATAACTGCATTGTTTTTTTTTCTTCAGGTAAACTGACATCTGACTGTTAAAAAATGACTGTAGAAGTAACTCATAGTGACTTTTCTTGAAAATAGACATAATTTGGTATCATGATGTTATGAAATACCTGCAGAAAAAGGTTATTGCAACATTAGGGGACAACACTGCATTTTTATTAACAGTACAAAAATGGGCAGCTGAATTTAGGAGGGGAAGGAACAGTCTTGAAGATGACCCAAGTTCTTGACGTCTTGCAACTGCCACCACTGAAGAAAACATTGATTAGGTTCACCACATGGTGATGATGGATGACAGGTGATTGATTATAGATTCCCATGAGAGAGTTGAGAATATTCTGAAAAATTAATTTGGCATAACAAAAATTTCTGCTCCAGCTGGTTTCCTTGAATGTTGATTGTTGGGCTCATTACTTTGAGCCAGAGACAATTCCATGCAGTGAAACACCCCTCCTCACTTGTTCAAAAGAAGGCCGAGGTCGTTTCATCTGCAGGGAAGGTGATGGCATCAATCCTTTGGGGTGCAAAAGACATTGTGTTTATTGACTATCTTCAAAAGGGCCACACATTAATGGAGAATACAATGCCAACTTTTTCAATATAGTTACAAAAGGTCATCAAGAGCAAACATCCAGGAAAACTGGTGAAACGGGTTTTGTTTCATCAGGACAATGCCCTAGCACACGTTTTTGGTTTCAATGGCTGCTGTCCTTGACTGTGGCTTTGAACTGGTTGATCACCCTCCTTATTCTCATGATTTGTCCCCATCTGACTATCATCTGTTCCCCAACACGAAAAAACATTTGGATACTATCACAGTTTTGATGACGTCATTTCTGTTGTTGTTGATGTTTTTTACCAACAAGATGAAAGCTTCTTCATCAATGGGATCCAAGCAATGTAACACTGATGGAAGAAGTGTTTAAACTGCAAGGGATGACAATGCTAAAAAATAAACCTTATTGGGACACATATCATGAGTGTATCTTGGTCAGCCTATGAACTTTTCAGCCGACCCTCGTATTCTGATGTGTTGTTGCAAGCTGGTGCTGAAATATTGAAATAATTCCCTATGTTCATATTAGCTCAAATGTCAATACTGAATAGATCTATAATTTTAATACTATCCCAAAACACTATTTCGCTTTATGTATCTATACATTTATCATTAAAAATCACTGTTGAGAAATAAGTTTTCATTTACTTTTTCGCCCAACTTACATACTTCACTTTGGGATGTTTACTTAAAGACATACTTCACTTTGGGATGTTTACTTAAAGGTGGTAGTCTAGTTGTTTCATGAAAATTAGCCAGTGTTCTTAATATTCTATATCTTTTCTCCCGACATTCACGACACCAGTTTCTTCAAACAAATAACCACTCCCAGGTGTCTCGGGACAGTCTCTCAAATATCGTAGACAGAAAAATGTAAGGACAGCGTTAGGCTGAGGGCTCTACGGTAGCCGCATACTACCGACTGACTAAGGGTAACTGGTGAAATTTTGGTGTGAATAAAAATGTTATGTAATGAAGATTCAAATCTTATGTCATCCTTTAATCGACACACCTACTTCATTACAACTGGGCTCCTAAATTAAATTTCAGAGAAGAAAACATGAATACTGTTCTGACTAGGCATAAATTTTAAATAATTACCTAATTTTATAATTATAAAGCAACTAAGCAAGAGACATGCATTTTGAAGTCGCGAAAATATACTTCAAATTATGACGTTCATTGGAACCACTCAGCAGAAAGCTGACTACAAAGGTAATTTGTGGGTGAAATACCGTATATACTCGTATATAAGTCTAGTTCATGTATAGTGGGACCCACGAATTTTTTTGTGGAAAACCTGATTTGTTCCGATAGCTCATGTATAATGCGAACCCAGTTTCTAAGTGACACTAGTAGGCCTACCGAAGTCAAATACTGAAATACTGGGCATCATCCTGGACATGTTTTTATAGCAAATAAATGGCCTTCATTCTTCTTTGTACAAAACTAACCAAAAATGCTAAGAAAAAACTACTTACCGTAAAATATCCGATACGAAGATTTAGAATCTAGTCTACAGGAGGCCGTCTGTACCATTAAGGTTAACCAAAGATGCCATAAGAATGTAGGCCTACCAGGTAGGCTACGGTCATCGAAAAGGCCTGAATTTTAAACCCTCCAGAAATAATTTACCCGTGTATAGTGCAACATGATTTTTAACCTCTTCAAACAATTACATGTGTATAGTGTGAGAACCGATCATAAAAATTCGCGTTATACTCGAGTATACGGTAGTGAAATATTTATTACACGAATCCAAACCACCGTAAATTAAGAAACTGTTAGAGCGTTATAATTAAAATGTTTTTTTTTAATTCAAGATATTAGAAATAAATTTCAGAACTGAAACATGAGAGTGATAGTCATGCCAGTAATCTTATTGAACACGGAATGATCCAATAGATTCTTGCTAAGAGAATACAGGATTCGGGATTTCGAGGATTGGTTGGGATAACAGTTCAGACTTTATCACAGCTAAATGGAACACTAAAGAGATTGACGGAAATTTGCGAAGACTCTCTTGTAACTCTAATTCCAGATTAGATTAGGTTGGTCTTTTTTTTTTTTTTTTTTTGGCTGTTGTGCCCCCCCGGCCTTCATTAGGTGATTGTCCTAGTGGATTAAAGCGTTGGTTCATGAATTTGGTAACATAGTAATTTCGAGTTCAATCCCCGAGATTTAGACTCAGTTGAAACGAGACAAGCAATAACTGAGCCGTACTAAATAAGACCTTGACGAGATGCCCCTGGATACGGACAGCGTAATGAGAACAGTCAAACACTGTAGATTAGACAAAATGGTTTGAGTTCTAAATTCCCTGAAGGTTACACGGATCGATATTCATCTGATGAAGGCCGGAGGGCACAACGACCGAAACGTTGTGATAAAAACAACAAGGATGGAGACAATGGTCCGCGTGTAACTAATGATAACTCCTCGTCCCAGAAATTCAGATGGAAAAGATCTACCCTTATTGAAGTATTTTAATATCGAATATACGTACAGTTTTATTTTATAAGACAAAAATAGCGATGAATTAATAGATAGGTAAATATACATTACAGGTAAAAGGTTTGAGGTCACTTGCATTTCTTTAAAAAAAATACCTTAAAATGTAACAATTTTTGTATTTTGTTTTTAGTAAAAGATAAAATTTCAGTAACTAGTGCATTTGCTTTTATTTTGACAAAAATAAACACTTAACTATAAAAAAAAAAAATTATCATGAAAGAACTTCATATATTTTCGTCAATATCAGCCTTAATTACTGCTAAAAGATTTTTTTGGCGGGGGTGGGGGAGATAATAATGATTAAGTGATACATGTTTTACTAATTAATCCATAACTGGAAGGAGTATAGATGGATTCATATCCTTGCCAAAGGGTATTTGTGCGTAAGTGAATATCAACTCAACTGGAATTGGAACTTGGCTCTCCGATTAACAATTCCGAGCCATTATCCATTACACCACCCGCACACCCAAGCTTACAGCACCTGGTATTTCCAATCGGTCACCCATTAAGCGTTGTTTAGATTTTACGCAAGACCACATATATAGAGCACCTAACTCAGTACTCAGCTGTAATTGGTTTGCGAGTCAAGCTTGTTAACTATTATATCTTGAAGTGTTGTAGTTATTTACTAAATTTAGTATAATACTCCCTCCCCTACACGCAAGACGTTTACCGGTGGTGGCCTGTTATCGGACCGCCGGCGTGTTCGTCTCGGCAATATTACCACTTGCGGACTACTAGCAGGCCACTAGCTTCTTGCGTGTTGGGTCGGACCAGGAAGACACCCAATGAGGATCGAACTCCCTTGTAATGATCTGTGCGGGAAACCTGTTAACATTTCCAACATTTACAGCTAAGACCCTCTATGTTACGTCCAAGGAGTTGAACCATCCTCATTCCCCCTGTATTGCAATTGTAAGAAGGAATTTCCACTGAGACAGCTATTTCTCAAGCACCCCTGCTTTGTGAAACAGACTTCCTCGTGGATGCTTCCTCGAACACGACAATCCTAACCTCTTCAAATCGAGTATTAATCGTGATTTATTCTTCATATCGTCATCTTCACTTCCCCCTTTCTCCTCTTATATTCATATCCCACACCTTATTCAGTAAATATCTACCTTGAGGGGCTCTTGAGCTTTGTATTGGGTGAACTTTAGTAAAAAGCAACAACAAAAAACAAAAACAACACAAAAACAGGCACGATGAAGTGCATCCCACAAGGATGCACTTTTTATGTGGCAAATGAAAGACTACTTTCTTCATGTTAACGAAAACAAAATGTCATTTCATCGTAAGGTCGGCTTAACCTAGTAGATATTGTACCTTGTTTGACCGAAGCAGTATTTTTCCTATTGTGTTCTTTTCTTCTTCTTTCTTTCTTTCTTTTTTTTTCTTTTTCTTTCTTTCTTTATGTGTGCTGATCGCTGGCATTTTGTTTGCGGTGTTTATCGATTAGTTTGGACTGCCAGACATAGCAAATCACACAGCGCTTTGTTTTGGCATGATCCGGAATGCCTGGTAAAGGTAAGGCGCAAATCTATAATAACATCATAGAATAACCACATCTCCCTCTCTTTCCTTCTCTCTCGTTCCCAACCTACCACTCAATCAATTTGTTTGTTTACGATCTCTCTCTCTGTCTGTCTGTCTGTCTGTCTCTCTCTCTCTCTCTCTCTCTCTATCTATCTATCTATCTGTGTGTGTGTGTGTGTTTGACTGTATCTGTGAGAGTGTGTGTGCATGTCATGGGTACGTGTATGCCTAAGAGTGTCTATTGTATAATGTCAGTTAGCAAGCAAGCGTAGCAAGTTCGATCCTCAATAAACACCTCATTATTATAGCTCTATCCTAGTTTAGTTTAAGCGCAGTAAATCTCTCTAGATAGATAGAGAGATTTTTTTTAATCATCTCAAGCAAGGCGATAACGCTACTAAGATGCAAGGAGCTAGGAGATGTGAAAGGGAAGAAAAAGTCTTTAGAAAGAACAGGAACCTCAAAAGTCAAACACAGAATGCAGAATAAAATATAAACAAACTAATGACGGCAAAACGTTTTCAGATACAATTAAAAATTCATCATAAAAATGTTATTTAAAAAAAGTCAAGCAATATTCCGTAAAGAATGATACCACCATAATCCTCATTCACCATTTCACCTTCCTACAAAGAAGATGTTTTGATTAAAGTAAAGGAAATCTCAACCAAAGTAAACCACGACATAAGAAGCATAATGATGGTTTGAGCTGCAGAGCTATTGTCAAAATGTCCGTCAGTACTACAGGATAAATTATTCTGAACTACAAGAAGTTTTACACCACCAAAAACCTTCCTCGAGCTGCCGTTCCACGGAAGATTTATTTACACACATCTCGACAAAAGATAAGAAAAATCAAAGTGCAAAAAATAGCAAGTAGACAGGGCTCTCTGGTTGGCAACTCTGAATTCAAAACCATGTGTCTCTGGAACAAATTAAGGATTTTCCTTTGGCAAGGCATAGTATCCGGAATCCAGGGTTATGATGAAGACATCAACAGCAGGATCTTGGATGTTATCAATAGCAGAATCTAACAGACCAGAGTTCTGAAATTGAGCTGCAATCGTGTCACGCAAAACAAAAGATCCTTCATCCTGATATATGCGTAACCGAAATCCCTATGATGACACACAGGGCGTCCCGACGACAACAACGACAACAACGACAACAACGACCTAGTTAAGAAAGTTTTCATTTAGTGTTTGAGCAGGTTTTGTCATTTCATCATGTTATAGTGGAGATAAGTAGCAGTAGTAAGAGTAACGTGGGAGTCGCTCAGTCAGTCGACTGGCTGATCGGTTGAACTCTCTGCCTTCGGGCGGGGAGGAACCCGAAGGAGGCTACGCCGAAGGGCGGATTCTCTTTCGGGGGGGTAAACCGACCCTGAACCCGTTTATATGGGTTCAATGGGCATATTTTTGGCCGAGCCCACGGGCTCGGAGATCCCACGGGCTCGGAGATCCCACGTTAAAAAGGCCTTATGCCACATGACGCCCTCGTGGGGGGGGGTGACTGAATATCGTCGCTCAGTCAGTCGATGCCGGACGACCGTTAGTCAGATACTAAACTATCAGCGACCACAACTAGATTACTCTGCATTATACCTATTATATGAAGTTCCTAACGTTTTGTACGTCGAACCTATTTTAAGACCGATTTAGTACAAATACCAGACTCCACTGTGAAATCACACTACAACACATCATTACTGAAAAATACTTTATATAAAATCTGGAATTACATTTCCAGGTGTGATTTTATGAAACAGAAGCAAATTAAAGCGTGGGTGAGGAAAATAATATCTCTTACGGGTTATACTGAATAGTATAAACGTAATAAAAAGGAAGAATAGATTACGTACATAACACCTTCCAAGGTTTTGACAAGAGAAAAACCCAACTCTATAGATTGAGGAACTAGAAATTGATAGTGATCTATACTCTATCTATAATAACTACATACTCCGTGTAAAGAGAAAAGATGGAGGAATAGGTCTCATCAATATAGAAGACTATGAAGATAATAACAAGTAAAGAAAATAAGAAGAAAAACTCCATAAATATTTTAAAAGATAAATAAAAACTACTACAGACGAAAAATTCTGGACATACGTTTGCAGTGAACATCTCATTGCAATCCAGAACAAATACACCAGTAATGTCAAGACAAGGAAAAGTTACGGTGTCTTCAGACAAAATTTTGAACTAATTCAGTCTTTCTTATCAAATCGTGAAATGAAAGTTATCCCGAACGACCACTCTTCTAGATCCTTTTGTACTAATGCAGGTAACACCCAGGGCTCTAGCCTTAGTCCTACTTTGTTTTTAATTTTCATTAACGACCTTCCCGATGGTGACAGCTCTAAACTTGTATCTCGATAGTAAGTCTGATCAGTTCGATAAGGTCAAACTGGCGACTAATGTCAAAAACTACCTTCAGTCTGTTGTTAACTGGAGCAAAGAATGGCTTGTTAAATTTAACGCCCCCAAAACAAACTCTTTTTTTAATTATCTAATAGACCCCTTTCTGTCTTCCATAAGTATGGCCAATGCTAACCTCCAGGAGAGGGACTCGGGCTAACATGAAGTGGAAGGACTATACTGAATCCGTTGCTAGCTCAGCTGCTAAGAAAGTTGGGTCACTGTGTCGTGTTAGACAATTTTTCTATCCAGAATCTATCTTGCATATCTATGTCTACCATTAGACCATTCTTAGAATATTACTGCCAAATATGGTCCGATGCTACCGTTATATAAAATCGAAAGAAGAATCAGCAATATTATTGCTCCTGATCCGTCGTCTTGAGATTCGTTTACTTTCCCACCATCTTAAAGTTGCTTCCCTGTGCCTTTTCTATAAATACATACATGATAATTGCTCGTATGAGCTCTTCGCTACAGCACATAGACTTTACAAATATAAGTGCAGTACTAAACAACGAGGTCTCATCAATTTAAACTTGAGTCTATGCTAACAGTTTCTTTTCTCGCACTTCTCGCTTGTGGAACAGTATTTCGGCTCCATGCTTCCCAGTCAACTTTAATCTTCAAAAATTCAAATGCAATGTCAATCGTTATCTACTGTATTCCTGATTACTCTTCTATTGTTCTTGCTCTTTAATAATCTTCCTGTTTACTAATTCTTCCACCCAATAATCCCTCAGTGTCTTAGTGGTTTTACTGCCTTGCTTGGGGTGAATTAAATTAAAAAAAAAAGGAAAAACAAACTGGGGCTAGTGTTTAATTTTGTTTTTTTATTAGGCGAGGCTGTAAAACGCATTGCAAATGAATAAATCAAGCAAACCAAAAAGAGAAGACAATTTTTAATCTTTACGAAAACGGTGTGTCAAAAGGACGATTTTTCCTTTGACACCGCTATTATTTTAACTACCTTCACTCCTCGGCAATATTTTCGAAATTTGTGAACCAACTACAATGGAATATTTATTATTTACCATTTTATAAATAACTATGAAAACAAGTTTTTTTTATTCATAATTTTATAAAGATATCTATGAAGTATAGAACAAGAAAATTTAAATAAACATGATTTTTCCTGTCATCATACATTTTCTTATAAAATTATTTTATATCAGAGATTAATTTTTGTTTTAATTTTCAATTTTTTTTTTATAATCGTATAATCATTTTGAATATAATGTTAAATAATAAGGATTTCATTATAATTGGTTTACATATTTTTATAATTTAGTAATTACAAATAAAGTATGAATAAAAATGTTTTCATGTTTATTTCTTTATAAATTAGTAAATGATAAACTTTGAATTGTATTAGTTTTAATACTATTGTATTAGCTTTTAGAATGGTGTAAATATAAAATTAGTCTTGTAAATAAATAATCTAATGAATAAATAGTGTTTAATATTCTTGTTGCAAATTCTCGGGAACAAAGAAAATATATTAATTCACTTTTATATGTTTAGGTTTTATTAGAATTCTAATAGTTGCTTTTTAAAACAATACGGAAGCCACGCTCCGCTTGTATAATAATTGTGTTACGGCAGGCGCAGAAATCATGTGAGCATTTGAAACGATCCCAGTGTCCCACGGGATAACTTATAATATTAAGAGATCCGTGGAAGAATTGGGACAATGCAGACCAATGAACATTTTCAACGCGTAAGGCTGTTATTGGTCTGTATTTACATGGAATTGTATAATCATGTAGTGGGTCGAGTCGTACTCAATGTCTCATACTTCAAACTTTAAAAAAAAAAAACCTGCTCAATAATCATCTATGATGCTCCCAACACTATTCCTAGTAATAAACAGAGATGCACAGTGCCAATCCCTAGGGGACATGACCAACTGGTCAAGCAACTGACAAGCTTTCGGGAAAGATTGATTTGTTTTTTACGACTTATCAACCCTTTGCAGGTTATTTAAAGCCAGAAAATAATTTTAGGTTCTAAGAATCTTTTTGGAGATAATGATGATCTACTGATACAAGTCCTACTAATTAACTCATAGCTGATGGAAGAAGAGCTGGCTTCATACTAGGCTATTTGCCCGCAAGTGAAGACAACGAACCCAACGAGAATTGGAACTCAGCTCTTTGATTAACAATTCCAAACCATTATCCATGACACCGCCCGCACATTCAAGCTTACGGCACCTGGAATTCCCAAATGGTCATCAAGGTACTGACCTGGCTCGACGTTGCTTAACTTCAACGTGTTTCAACGTGTTATGACCCAACTGACAAGTAAATCTACGGTACTAAGTAGGATATTTACTGTAACCCAACATATTTTTTCAAGAAAAAGCTTGTTCGAGTTAACACTTTCAGTAGGTACATCGACGAAAACGCTAAAAAAACAACAAAAAAATCACAACGTAATGAAAACATGCCCCAAACGTAATGAAAACATAGTTTTATCGTCAAAATCGTTGTTATTATTACGAGGAAGAATCAAAATATTTTTAGGTTATTTTATTAAATTTTTACTCCTTTTTAGAACATTTGAAATTTTGATTAAAAATCTTGGTTTTCTTGCAAGAAAAACAAGTTTTAACAACGCAAATTTTAGCCTCGTTTTTTTTTTGGCGGTAACAGACATATTAATTTGGAAATTCAGGCAAAAATCATATAATTGTTGGAGTTTAATTAAATTTTCAGGTTTATTTGTAAAGGAATGAAATTATTTTTGAAATTTTTTATTAGAAAATCTTGCTAATTTTTTTTTTTTACATGTGTTTCAGCCCTTTACTTAATTTTATGAAAACATGAGAAATACAACGTGATAATTTTTAGTAATAATATACAAACCGATAAATCTATTCATTAAAAGGTCACGTGTTTTAAGAGTTGTCCCCTTATAAACTTTATCGTCTGCTCCACCATACTTAACTATGAACACATTCGATTGTCAATAAATTGATTAACATGTCAGAAAAAAAAAAAACCCGTAGTTAAGAAATGTTTGTGTACAATATTATATAACTTTGAATAATTTAAATCACCGAATTCTTTTGGTAAATTCGGATCCGTCTTACGGAAAATTTGTTCTGAATTGAAAAATAAAAAACGCAATAAAATTAAGGCATCATTTAATTAGAGGAGCTGTTAATTGCTTTTATGAATAAAAAATACATTAAAGATAATATTGTCTGAAGAAAAAAATTGTTTGACGAAAAATGAATTTTTACAAAATTTGTTTTCATTTTTTACAATTTTAAATTGAATAATTTATAAAGTTTTTAAATCTTTTAAAATTCCTTTTCAGTGTGATAATTCTTAGGAAATATTGTTATTAAGTAAAACTATATTTACTAATCATATATTATAATGTTTATTACAATCTGATGATTCCGAATATTTTAGAAAAATTCAATTTGTTTTTGTATGTGATTACGTGCAGAATTTCTGAAGTATGGATATACAAACCGATAAACCTATTCATTAAAAGGTCACGTGTTTTAAGAATTGTCCTCTTATAAACTTTATCGTCTGCTCCACCATACTTAAGTATGACCACATTCGATTGTCAATAAATTGATTAACATGTCAGAAAAAAAAAGACCCCGTAGTTAAGAAATGTTTGCGTACAATATTTTATGCTATAAATAAATAATATTTGTCCCAGATCATTAATTTAACTTTAAATTGCTAATTTTACTCAAATAACGTTTCAGAAATATACATTATTTTTTTTGCCAGATTTTTAAAACCGTGAATTAACTTTTGTCTACAAATGTGTTAAAAATGAGCGATTTTCATCGATTTTACTGAAAAAAATCGTTTCCGATCAATATAATTTCTATTTGAAATACACCACAGAGTATTTTGCGAGCTGGAAATAGTAAATTTTAAATGCTTTAGTTTTCAATTAAAGCTAAAATGAAAGCTTCAAGAAAGCTTTTTCATTTTTAAAACATTTGTTCTAAACCTTACGTATACAGAATTAGTGGAGGTACCTACTTTCAGTCAATTAAAAGCAAAAGCCATGAGAGCTATACCTGTTGTCGCCTGTTATTATTATAATTTAGTCGTATAGTCAGCATAGCAGAAGTAACTGATGACTTTTACCATTGATCAAGTGAGAGCAGCACTATTATCACCATTTCTTGAAATTCAACATGAATACTTATTATGCTTCAATATCATGTGCCTTCGCAGCGTAGGTAATCACAGCTCTCCACAGATTCCTTCTCGTTATTATCTGTGAATTGACAATTTTTTTTGGTGGGGGGGGGCGGAATAGAGTCTTAAAATTCAGAGTAATCCATAGCGTAAACTGACTGTTACCCAAAGCTAGAGAGCTCAGTGTACTTTGCTATTTAACAGAGAGTGAAAAAGATTCATGCGTTTCCGACGATGGTGAACGCAACATACATTACCTCTAGGACGTTAGTGATCATGGCTCTCCACAATTTCATGTCTTTTTGTTATCTCTCGTGAACCCTTTTCTTCAAACTATTTACACAAACTCGTTATGTAGGTTCTGTACTGTTTTTCTCTGTTCCTCTTGCCTGTGAGTGTCAAATTTTCTAAGCCCTCTTTCCTCATTATGCCTTTTTCTGATGATAAGTTTTAAGTGTTCTTTTTGTTTCCATTTTTTCTAAGATTTCATCGTTGCCCACATGTTCAGTCCCTGGTATTCTCAGCATCCTTCTGCAGAACTATATTTCGGTTACTTCAGGTTTCTTCTTCCCCTGTGAAGAGCTTGTTCATCATTCACTGCCATTTAGGAGGACTGACATTATATAACAGTTCAGTATTGTTTTCTTTGATTCTAACGAAATTTTTCTGTTTCTTAATATTTTGCTTAGCTTTTAAAGGCATCTTTCGCTATCCCAATGCGCCTTCGGATTTCGGTGTCGCACTTTCCGCCCTCTGTTCAAACATTCCCAGATATTTACATTGTCACACTTGCTTGATTTTGGTATCTCCAATTTGTAATTTTCATGTTGGAATTGTCTTCTTGCAATTGATGCTTAGTCCTTTCTTCTCGCTTTCCTTTATTATCTTCTAGAGGAGTTCATGTAGTTTTCTTTTTGTGTCTGCTATCAATACTGAGTCATCTGCATATCTTATGCTGTTAAGATTGTTGTCGCCAATAATGAATCTTGATACGACTTCTAATTTTTTTCAGAAACGCATCACTGTATAGGTTGAATAAGTCCGGCGAGAAGACACATCCCTGTCTTAGACGCCTTTCTATTTTTGTATATTTACTGAATTTTCTATCCATACGCAGGTGGTTTAGTTCTAGTATAAGTTCTGGATTATTCATTAGGGCTGTACTTGTCAGAGCAATTTTTTGCATCTCTTTGAGGCATGGACTTCCAGGAATCCCTCCAATTATCCTACTGGAATTTTTTCCAACCAATCCTAGGGCTCCAACTACAACAGGGATTGTTGATGTTCCGGTGTACCACATTTTTGAGATTTCTATTTCAAGGTCCTTGTATTTTGACAGCTTTTTGAACATATTCACAGGTAAATTGCAGACTGCAGGTCCTGCCACATCAATAAGGAGGCACTGTTTGTTGTTTGTGGTCTCTAATAACAATATCTTCCTCTTCTTCTTCTTTTTCTTCTTCTTCTTCTTCTTATTATTATTTGTGTATGTTACGTTTCCTGCTTTATATCCCGTAGAGCCGGCTCCAAACTATGGTCACTCGTCCCTATAGAAGAATTGCCATTTAATTGATAACACTTTTCTTTGTATATGGGATGTTCCTAGCAAGGCGATCTTCTGGGCAAACTGTATTTTGACGTTACCTGGGACACTGTTAGTAGAATTGTCCATGCCTTTTCTCACGAGACCCAGAGCTCCGATTACTTTTGATACAATCTCAGTTTTCATTCCCCGCATCCTGTTCATCTCGATCTCCAGGTTTTTGTATTTGGACAATTTTTCCATAATTTTCATGAAGGTGTTTCTTTCAAATGGTACTACTATGCCATTAAGCATACACTTCCTGAATTTCTTGTCTTTTATGAAAATATCCGGTTATTATTATTATTATTATTATTATTATTATTATTATTTCCGATTTATTGTTTGACACAATCGTTCAGCAAGTTTTTTAATGTAGATCAGAGGTAAAATAAGGCTTTTCTTACAAAGTTACACTGATAGGCTTATATATATATATATATATATATATATATATATATATATATCAGATAGTAAGAAAAATAATACTTAGTTTCGTCATCTGACATTATCAATTTATTTATGGTTAGGGTTAGATAAATTAGGTAAATAAACAAGGCAAGTAATGATATTATTTTGTTTTATACATGGTATCTAATATAAACAAAAAATGAAATATTGTCAGTGACTTGAAATTCAAAATTTATAAAACAAACACATGAACACAAACTTATTATATATATATATATATATATATATATATATATATATATATATATATATATATATATATGTATATATATATAATGTATGTATGTATGTATGCAAATAAATGACAAATTGGAAAAAAGATCCCGTGTAACTCGTTTCATACTCTAAAAGCACTTCATTGGAGTAAGTAATATTTTTGTTGACGGAATTACATAAGTATAAGGATAGATAGATAGATAGATAGATAGATAGATAGATAGATAGATAGATAGATAGATAGATAAACGAATCGTTGAAGAAGGGAGATAAGTAAAAATTATTCCAGGAAGTGCGACACCGAAATCCGAAGGCGCATTGGGATAGCGTCCAAAAGCTAAGCAAAGTATTAAGAAAAACAAGAAGCAAGAAAATTTGGTTAGAAACAAGAAAATGATACTGAACTGTTACTTAATACCAGTCTTCCTATATGGTAATGAATGCTGGACAATCTCCTCACAAATGAAGAAGAGACTTGAAGCAGCAGAAATGTGGTACTACAGAAGGATGCTGAGAATAACATTGACCGAATATGTGAGCAACGACGAAGTTTTAGAGAAAATGGAAACAAAAAGGACACATATACTTAACATCAAGAAGGGACAGTTGAAATTTCGAGGGCACATAATGAGGAAAGCGGGCTTGGAAAATTTGTTACACACAGGACAGATTGAAGGCAAGACAGACAGAGGCATACAACGCATAGCCTACCTAACAAGCTTTTGTACATGGATGACAGAGCCGGGTTTAAGATAAGAAAAATACAACATTTATTAAGAGCTACAAAAGACAAGAAATTGTGGTGAGCCATGATCTCGGACACCATTGAGGTACACGACACTTAGAAGAAGATTGCTGTTAGTGTTATTATTACTGACAGTAGCGTTAATTTTAGCTTAAAATTTCTGGGCTATAATGTATGTTTTATTATCAAACGATTCGCATTTATAGCAGTTTTCATTTTTAACTGTTAAATTAAATAAATTTTAACATCAAATTTCAAATGTCTCTATTATTAATAATAATGATAATAATTAAATAGAGTCTATTATTATTATTATGGTTTCTGCACCCGCACCTACCTTTTTAAGGATCCAAATAAATTATTAACTATCATCATTATAATCGGATTATTAACTTTATTATTATTTTTTTAAAATATCTTTATTATTTCTTCTTCTTTTTAATCATGTAACTTAGTATTATTTAGCATGTCCCCCCCCCCTGCCCCACCTCATCCAGTCTCTGAAAATCTTCTCTTCCCAGTTCTGTGTGTTTGCTACTCTTTCTAGGGCTCCCCCCTTCCTCCCACTAGTAAAACGCTTCGTTGCAGCAACACCGCTATTGTGACGTCATGGAAAAGTTTTCCACTAGTGCAACGTTGATGTTAATGGGACGGCCAGGTATTTTCATAGACGAACATAGGCGCAATGGGAGTTCTATATACTTTGCTTTTTTTTTTTTTTTTTTTTTTTTTACACTTTTAGTGGGCGCTGATTGGGGAATGCAAGTCACTACATAACAGCTTGCTGGTTAGTTTTTCTTATCTACCATCCCAAACGCTATCTCGCTGAGCGTCTTTTTTTTTAATACTTTTCTCTTTCTTTCATTCAGCAGATAATAAAAACATCGCACTCCTATCTTTTCTCAATGGCTTCTCCTTATAAGTCGTACGTTAGCAACTATAACAAAATACGTTATCAAAATACCTTTCTCTGCCCATCCTGAATATCTAGATTTTTCTTCAATTATCAATTCTTTTTACCCCACTTTCGAAATTGCTATCTTTCACCAGTCATTTTTCTTTCTCTAATAAACTCAACCATAAAAAAAAAATACAACTCAGTGGGAGAACGATGAATACTGGTGCCTTTCTTTTAGTTTTGTAGTAACAATAAATAAATAAATATCCAGTTAAAAAAAAAGAAAAAAAAAACCCTAAAGAACTGTCTTATAATTAGAAAAAAAAAGTTCTAAATTAATTTTAATTTTTTTTATATTTAATTATTTTTAATACCTAATAATTTTTTTCCATATTTCTGACATCGCTACTGTTTGTTTTAAAAATACATTTCTCTGCTATTTTAAACTTAGATAATATTTTTTCAAATCAGATTAATTATACTTTAAATCAACTAATATTCCTCAAATAAAGTTTCAGAAAAGTATATTTTTTATTTGGAAGATTTTTTAAAACCGAGAATTAACTTTTGTTTACAAGTGTGTAAAAAATGGCCGATTGTAATGATTTTACTGAAAGCAATCACAAAGCTGGGATTCCAGTCGAGATGATTTTTATTTGAAATACACCAGAGTATTTTGCTTATTGAAAATAGTAAATTTAATAATTTAGCTTTCAATTGAATCTAAAAAAGAAAGCTTCAAGAATGCATTTTCATCTTTAAAAAATCATTTTAAACTTTAGGTATCAAAAATTAGTGAAAGTACCTACAAAATGGCCAGTTACTCGTTTTCCGAGCACACCCGTCTGCTAGCTCGATTAGCCAATCCCCTTGGTTTCTACTGCAACTATACGGAGCTTAGTTACAGTTTTGGGGAGTGGGGCATCTTCTAACATGATCAGCAGTTTGAATAGCGTACACTCAAACCCTCGGTCACAATGACTTGTGACTTCGTGCTCGCACAACCGTCGACGGCTTCTCAACATTTCCGTCTATCAAGTTTCACCCACAAGGCTTGATCATGATTTTCAGGCATTTTCCAAAGATGCAACACGCAGGTGTCGCCTGAGCCAGACCGATAGCACCAAGATGTCACCTTCCTGACATAGTGAGATTCGAACCCGAGTCTCAGTGTCTAAAAGCAAATGTTTTAACTACACTTATTAAATAATAGTTTAGCAGGCTATTATTTTTTAGAGGAATTGTATCTCTTATCGGACTTCCTGTGGTTGACCTTAGGAATCAGATGGAAGACAAAATAATGAAGTTGATTTTGATTGACTGAGCCAGCGTGGGGATAAGAGATATAGAAAGGGTTTTCAGTGAGTTTCTTAACCGTCAACCAATGTAGACGGGTTTTTTTTCGTGTCTGGAACGGCTCCCCAGTAGAGAAGAAACAAACCCCACTGGATAGATAGAACATGTCGACATGAACGTTAATAAAATAGTTAAGTTAAAACTATCTGTGTTTGACGTATTTTCATCTCGGAAACCATAAAATTTCGCGCCCCCCACCGCCGGCCAGGAGAATCAACGTGAGAGAGAGAGAGAGAGAGAGAGAGAGAGAGAGAGAGAGAGATAATACAACACTATATATATATATATATATATATATATATATATATATATATACAGAGAGAGAGAGGGAGAGAGAGTATATCTGTAAAAGGACAATATGAATAATAAAAAAAAACATATCTTAGCCAACGCGTTTCGTCCTCTGCGGAACTTTAGGTCTCACAGAGGATGAAACCCGACGACTAAGATAAGTTTTCCTTATATATATATATATATATGAAGAAAAATATATACGGAAAAAACAAAACAAAATAACAAATAACTAAACAAATCAGTTATTTGTTTGGATAAGTCTTGTTTTTATGTACATCGTCTTTGTCATGTTGTATTGATAATGTTATATTTATGAATATGTCCTGAAGATGGTTTATTAGACCGAAACGTCCGACGTTGACATATTAACATTAAAACAGCATAATTGTATATAAGGATTTTTGTTTTGTTTTTTCCGTATATATTTTTCTTCATGCTGTCAGATCTATATCCATATATTTGCTTATATATATATATATATATATATATATATATATATATATATAATCCAAAATATGTTTCAACTTTAAATAATCCACAAATTGTTGATAAGCAAACAAAAAAAAAATAACAAATCAATCTAGATAGGTAGGTAAGTAGGTAAGTAGGTAGGGCGCAAATTCAGAATACTTGTTACTGGTAATCCTGTTAGAAGAATGATACAGAAAATAATTTTTAATTATATAAATATTAACGAATATAAGTGCTAATGACCTGTCGATACGATGGAGGCGGGTTTACTGGTTGTCCTCCCACATCAACCATCGGCCACCCATAACGCATACATGAATATCGATGAATATCGGTGTACATACAATATATATTATCTAATAAATATGTATGAAAAACATGCGTGTGCATGCCTGAGTGAATTATTCTGAGTGTTGTTATTCTCTGCAATACACATACGTCTATGCGTATATAACCGTGTGGTTAGAACGTTCACTTTCAGGCCATGAGACCCGGGTTCGAATCGGGCTGATTCGTCGAGACTTCGTGGTGTTACCGGAATGAATGGAGGTCGAGGTCGATCTCAGCATGCGGCATCTTTGGAAACTGCCTGAGAACCATACCACGAGTTGAGCGTGCTGGCCTTTTTCAAATTGTCGCTCAGTTGAGTTGTAGTATAAACCACAGGGTGTGGGTGTTGAGCAAACATAAATGTGCCTGAGCGAGCGTTTGCAATAGGGATTGGCTAGCCGTATTAATAGACGGGTATCCTCAAATACGAGTGGCTAGCTATTATGTATACGTAGGTAGACCGCTAGGAGTGAGGGCCAAATTGTCCTTTTTAGGACATCCATCTAAGAGAGGAAAAGTCGTATATAAAACCTGAAGCTCACTTGGTGTCCAGTTGTTTCAACCTTTGTTGTGCCACTGGTGCTATGACCAATTGTCCTGGAAAGTAGGTTTTAGCTTTGTGTAACATTCACTCAGAAAAAAAATCACCCACAGGAACTTCTTGGACAGATATTCCTGAGATGTTTATTTGGGAGTTGTGGGGGCTAGTATTACTCGATCACTAGTCGACTTCCACGATGTAAGTATATATGGGTTAGTGTGTTGTATTTAAAGAATAAAATATAATATATACACTAAAACAAATTCACATTATAATGTATATATCATTTGGATTTATTTTAGTGTATATATTATATTTTATTCTTTAAAATACAATATATACACTAAAACAAATCCAAATTATAACTAAAAACGTCTGTGCTTTCTCTCTTTTTTTAATATATATATATATATAAAGAAAGAACAGTAAGATATATAATCCGGTGTTCTTATAGATATTTTTATTTTTACAAAATAGTGCTCAATGTAAATTTAAATGGAACTAATGCTTTTAATTTAATTGCAAAATTAAATTCGGGGCTTTTAGCTTCTATTTTTGAAACATGGTTAGAACTGTGTAGCGGAAAAAACCACATTTTAAATCAATTAATTTATAATATATATATATATATATATATATATATATATATGTGTGTGTGTGTGTGTGTGTGTGTGTGTGTGTGTGTATGTATGTATATTTCTTTTCTTCACCCTTCTTTCTTCTCCATAGCCCCTGCCTTTTTATTACACTCAGTCATATTTTTCGAATGTCATGTGCCTGTTAAATTATTTAAAAAAAATAATTATGTAGCGTTCTTTGTTTTTTTTTGTTTGTTTTTTTTTTTATAATAATGCATTAAGGTGGTCATTTTTAAGAATATCTCCCGAAGTGACCGTCATTCCGAAACTAAGGTCGCGTATTTTAATTGACCTCCTGATTTTTAAATTATATATATATCGTCTATGGTGTGTGTGTCACCACGAAATGTATCTTTATGTATTAGACATCCGACAACATTCATATTTCTCTTACTTAAACCCCTTCCACCCACCTCTCCTAAAATTCTCTCTGTTAAGGTTTAATCTCCCTCCTTCTCTAGTCTGTTACCCCTCATACTTACACTCTCTCTAAATTCTGTTTTTATTTCCGGAGTTGTTTTTTCTGTTTTCATTTTGAATTTGTAGGTCTGATGAATTGGATCGTATTTACGATTCCAATGGAATAAACTATGACCATGGAATATTAGTGTTTAAATATATATATATATATATATATATATATATATATATATATATATATATATATATATATATATATATATATATATATATATACGTGTGTGTGTGTGTGTGTGTGTGTGTGGAAATAATGGGATAAAGTGGTAAGGCTTTTTTTAACGACGTGTTTCAGTGGTTCCCGGTTAAGCAACGTTGAGTCTGAGCAATACTTACAAGGGTGACCGTTTAAGAATACCATGTGCTGTAAGCTTCAATGTGCGTTTGGTTTAAGGGATAATGGCTCGGAATTGTTAATCGGAGAGCCGAGTTTCAATTACAGTTGGGTTTGCGCAAATACTCTTGGCAAAGGTATGAATCCACCTCTTCTCCCCTCCCAGCTATGGGTTAATTAGTGAAACTTGTATCACTAAGTCATTATTATCTTTAAATAAGTTCTTGCAATCTAAAAATATGTCCTGACTTTAAATAACCTGCAAAGGGTTGATAAGCCGTAGAAAATGAATCAATCAGTCAATCAATGACGCGTTTCTCGTCTACGTTTCGGCTTCATCAGGCTGGAATAAAAGAAAAAAATCCAACAAACAAGATAAAAACAAATACTTTCTGGCCCTGGTTCTGATAAGGTAATTTAATTTATTGTCCCTCTTAACCTCAAAAATCTCAACGCATTTTCCTTACGCACATTCCAACCTGAAAAATCCGACCCTATTACAAATCGGCGAATCAATCAAAAAGCAAGTTGAAGTCTAGACTTTGTTGCGGACGAGTGACCGTTGTTTCCTTCAGGAGAACCCTTCATCCTGGCTTTTGCCTTCAGTTTAGGAAGTACCCCACGCTGTCCAGCAATGCTGTGTCCTCACTGCACTTGCTGCATCCATAAAGCTATGGAAATATAGTCCGCCCCATTGTGCTAGACAACCGCTGACCCTACAAGAAGGTTCATTCGCTTCTTGACTGGTTTTGCTTTTAATTCTACGAGGTGTCTAACCGCTCTCCTCATCAGAAAATCCTGGCGATGGAAACGGTTTAATCACCGATTACCATTTAGCAGGTAGTAGTGGGTTACACGATACTGGTAGCACTCGTAGAGTGACCTGACATAGCAAAACTTGGTAGAATCCCAATTTCTTTCCAATTATGAACGATGGTTAGTTGGTTGTTTTTGTTCAGCGATATATCAATCTCTATGTGCAATTTGATGCCGAAATCTAATTTTATCTTACTTTTGGCGATAATAATGATTTAGTGATACAACTCTTACTAATTAACCCATAGAGGAGTCAGATACATACCTTTCCCCAAGGATATTTGCGCTTAAGT
>CAHIKZ030000256.1:1510000-1567500 GCA_903632075.3 Acanthosepion pharaonis
GTTCTCCAAGACCCCTTTCTTCATTATCTGTCCCAGAAATGTTAACTGATTCTTTCTGATTGTAAGTATAAGTGTCCTATATGTTTCCATTTTCCCGATAACTTGTCCGTTGTTCATATGTTCAGTCTATAGAATTCTCAGCGTACTTCTGAAGGACTACATTTCTGTTTCCTCAAGTTGACTCTTCATTTGTGAGGAAACTGACCAGCATTCACTGTCATATATGAGGATTGATATTACATAGCAGTTCAGTACACTTTCCTTTGTTTCTAACGAAATTTTCCCCGTTTCTTAATACTTTTTTTTAAAGCTTTTAGAAGGCATCTTTCGCCATTCCTATGCGTCTTCGGATTGCGGGGTCAGGTTTTCCGTCGTCATGAAAACACTTCCTAGTCAATTAAATTCTTGCAATTGCTTGATTTTGGGGTCTCCAATTTGTAGCTCATATCTTGGGCTGTCTCTCTTGCTGATAAGCATTCATTCTATCTTCTTACAATTGACGATTAATCATTTCTAACTGCTTTTCTTTTTCTCTTTTTGCTTGTGATTTTTTTTCTTTTCCTGCCATTTATCGTGCAATTAGTTTGTAAAAACCAGGATTTTCAATCCATGTTAGCATTTTCCACTTAAGTGGATTCGTAAAATACAATCTTCTGATTTCATTTCCTCTTTCTATTTGGCAGTAAGAAACTCTATGTATCTTTATCTCTCTATCTTATCTCTCTCTCAATATATATATATATATATATATATATATATATATATATATATATATATTAATGTTATTTAATACTGTTTATTATAAACAGAGCATTTACTTGTATCTATAAAAAGAACGTTAAACATAAAAATGTCTTTAATAAATAAATTGTCGGTGTTTGTCCATTTCTTAATATATATATATATATATATATATATATATATACAGAGAGAGAGAGAGACCATTCGGGTAGAAACGGTGGTAGCATAGCGATCAGTGTTTCCAATATTTTATATCCTATATATATATATATATATATATATATATATATATATATATATATACAATAACCACGACATTCTACACATGACTATACATATATACGTCCAGACAAAAACACACACACAATGACAAAAAATCAACCTAACACCAATAGAAAGCGCCTAAATTATTATTTTTTAACTCATTATTAAAATAACGAAAATGAGAAAATCGGCACTCTGTTGCAGATACCTCCCGACGAGTGAACCGAACGATTATAAAAAAAAGTTCCCCTATGAAACACTGGGGCCAGGGTGCAGAATTTAACAGCAATCAGCTGAATGACAAATTTTATATTTGTATTAATCCTATATATCTATATGTTGGTCTCTCCCGCCGTATTCGACGTATGAGGGTCAAGCAACTCAGTTCCTAGGAACGGACAACCAGCCACCATATATGATTTGGTTATAGTGGTGAAGGCTTTGTGCAGAATCAACCACACTTTTTGAAGGGCCGAAATACAGAGACCTGGTGCACTACGTGTCATAAGGTCCCCAAACAACCCTCCGCATATTTTGAATTTACAGTTGTCTTTCTCCTAGACCTGTTGCTATCCAAGGCTATAGAACCCAGTCTGCCCTGTTATTTACCCATAGCTGGAGGGAGAAGAAGACGATTAATACCTTTCACAAGGGTATTAGCACGTAAGTGAATGTAATGGATTCGACTGGAATTCGAACTCGGCTCTCCGATTCCTCAATCCGAGCCGATATCCACCGTACCTTCCTCTCTCTCTCTCTCTCTCTCTCTCTCTCTCTCTCTCTCTCTCTCTCTCTCTCTTTCTATATATATATATATATATATTAATACAATAATTATATATGTATTTACTCAACCCCCACCAAGAGTTCAAGGTGTGACACAAGGTCGGTTTAATGTGGGGAGCCCGAGCGCGTACACCTGGGCTAGGAACAAAAATTCTTGAGTCCCCGTAACCGTCGGTTGCACTGGCCTCAGTGCGTGCACCGATCCCTCTCTTTAGTGCAATGAGAAGTCTCGGCCTCTGGCAGCACCTCACAGTATAATTTTCCTTAGTTGCGACTCTCTCATTTGACGGTGTCACCCCTGAGTGCAATCTGCCCATAGACAGAGATGCAACTGAATAATACAATAATTATATTAAGTATTAATAGTTTGGAGATACCTAAATATTTACATAATTTCGTGTAATTTCAGTGTTCTGTGCACAAGTTATCAAATATGTTTCGTTATTTGAATACACAACAGAAAAAGGGAAATCGACCAAATTTACCAACTGCACACGATTTGTTATAGGATCTTTATTAATTGAATAAACAAAGTGTAGTTTATTTGACATGTTATTACAGAACACATGAACAGATGAATTCAAGCAAAAGTCATTTCAACGGTAACCCAGGGCGACCTAACAGCAACATTTTCATTGAGGTGTATCCGGTTATACGTAAGCCGGGTTAAGTTCTACTTCTATCCCCTATGCAAAATCTGTCATAAACAGTCTATCGATCTTGAATCTTGAAAATATAAAGAGATAGCCAGCCTGGACAGAATTTGAACTTAATTACTTACCGTATTTTACGGAATATAAGATGTACCGGTGTATTTTGAGGATACGGTTTTTTGAAAAAAAAAAAAGAGAGAGAGAGAGAAAGAAAGAAAGAAAGAAAGAAAGAAAGAAAGAAAAAAAGAAAACACTACAGTCGTATTTGAAAGATTATTGAGCAAAACTTAAACCTGATATTTTAAAATCTTATTACAATTCTCTCTGTCTCTAAGTTAGTTAGTACGACCGTTACGCCATGCCAATACCTCATAAATAATTGACTATTCCATTTTGATTGCGTGGAAAGACAGAAATGAGATCTCAGTGTTGCTACTTGGTTTCAGTGAGAAAACGAAAGAAATAAAGGAAGAAAGAAGTATTTAACGTCCCCTGTCAATACCTAAAAAATTAATGGACTATTCCATTTTGATCGCGAGGAAAGACGAAAAAGATATATTTTGGTTTCAGTGAGAAAAAGAAAGAAGAGAAGATAAATGTTTTTAACATTTGTTTCAGTGAAATGAAAAATGTTAATTTCAAAATCTTTTCATTTATACCTCCTTACTTCTTACGATAACGACCAGCATACATATTTATGATTGTTATTGCAATATTTTGTTAAAGTTATTAAGCTCAAGTATTTAACAGAAAACCGTTTCATTAAATTAAATTATGCGTTTCGCCTTTTCTAGGCCTCATCAGATCAAAAACAAAAGTGTTATGGTCCGGTTTCTTGTACGACGGTGATAGTCCAAGGTAGAACCAATAAAGAACTCGAACACGGATATGGAATAACACAGATATATCACAAACAGGAATATATACAGAGAAGTAGAAAGTGTTAGTGCGAACAATCAGGTTTAGTAGTAATTGTCTGAACGCGACTCTTGTTTCGGACTGCATCTGACTCGACTGACTGACTCGCTCGCTCTGACTGACTGACAGACTCCTGACGGACTTCACTCCAGACTTCAGACTAAACAGTATTCAGTCACCCCCCCCCACGAGGGCATCATGTGGCACAAGGCCGGTTTAACGTGGGATCTCCGAGCCCGTGGGATCTCCGAGCCCGTGGGCTCGGCCAAAAATATGCCCTTTGAACCCGTATAAACGGGTTCAGGGTCGGTTTACCTCCCCAAAAGAGACTCCGCCCTTCGGCGTAACCTCGTTCGGGTTGCTCCCCGCCCGAAGGCAGAGAGTTCAACCGATCAGCCGGTCGCCCGACTTCAGACTGAACGGTATTTAGTCACCCCACCACGAGGGCATCATGTGGCACAAGGCCGGTTTAACGTGGGATCTCCGAGCTCGTGGGCTCGGCCAAAAATATGCCCTTTTGAACCCGTATAAACAGGTTCAGGTTCGGTTTACCTCCCCGAAAGAGACTTGAGGCGCAGTATTTATTACGTATGGAATAGTCTGTTATGTCATTATGGGTAAGGTCCCATAACAAAAAGCAACAAATATGTGTGTCCCTTCCTGCCTCCCATCAGAATGACTGATTACCAACTCCTCGAGAGCACATCGTTACGCATGCTTGGTCTCTCGTTGTCCACTGACATAAGGTGGAATACATACATTGAATCAATAGCTTCATCTACCGCAAGGAAAATTGGTTCTCTGTGTCGTGTCAGAAAGTTTTTCTCGTCCATCCTTCAAATATATAAATGTCAACCATCGTCCTTCATGGAATATTGCTGTCATCTATGGTCTTGTGCTCCCGCTGTATGTCTCGAGGTCCTCGACAAAATCCAGAGACGAATATGCAAGGTGATAGGTCCTGATCTGGCATCTAGTCTACAATCGTTATCCCACAGACGTGCCGTGGTCTCCCTATGTATCTTCTTCATGTATTTTGACGGCAACTGTTCTGACGAGCTACTTTCGCTGGTTCCAGGAAGACATGAATTTAAGCTGGCATCTCGGTACCATCCTTTTATTGCCAAAATGATTAAATGTAACCGTCCCTTCTACTCAAACAGCTTCTTCTCCCGCACTTCCCGTCTGTGGAACTCACTTCCCCTTAATTGCATCCCCGATGACTATAATCTTCAAATATTCAAGTGTAATGTCAATTAACATCTGACACCCTGAGCTCGTTCCCTCTCCTTCTCTGTATCCTTTCCTCAAACACGCCTCTTACTCTTATTCTCAATCCTCTTTAACCCTTTGCGTGGTTGTGGCACTCCCGCCTTGCTTATCTGGAGTGCCACTAACACAACAGGAACGCGCTATCGCGCCACACAACGTCTGCCTAGCTACTCGTCATCCTATGCGGTCGAGTGGCGGAGAGCAACGAGGTCAGACGTACGGTCATTCCATTCAGCGATTGTACACCATCGAGAAACAACAAGCCGTAATAAGGGTCAAACCTGCAGAAATCCATCGCTGGATGTTGGTGCAGTATGGAGCACGCATCATGAATCAACGAAAGGTGTATCATTGAGTAGAACGCTTTGAAGTGCGAAGAACAAATGTAACCGACGGAAGTCGTCGTGGTCGCCCATCAACATCGCGCACGTAAGAACACATCCATAGGGTGGATGTCTTTATGGGTTAAAATACTCAATATCAGGAATAGAGTGTATGTAAATATAAAAATGGACACTGATGTCAACACCCAGAGACGACAGTCTATTTCATGCTTATGCATATGGCTTGATGATTGCGGTTAGCATGAAACAGACTATCGCCTCAGTCTTCAGTGTCCATTTACATCTTTTCATTAATGAATTGAGCCCTCTGGCTACTGGCGTTTGTATACATCCATATATAATACGTTAAAATTCTTTCTCTGTCGTGCGCCGATAGCTTGGGGGTAGGATCTCTGACTGATGCTAAATCGATCGGGTTTCGATCCAAGCTTGAAGCAATCAGATGTCTAATGAGCTGTGATACAGCGACAAAGGCTTGTATGTCAATGACTATATTACGTTCTCGTTATACGATCGGGCACTATAGAGAAATTCCTTTAATGAATTGAGCCTTCTGGCTGCTGGCGTTTGTATACGTTAAATATTCCTTTTCTTTGCTGTGCGCCGAAAACTTAGAGGTAAGGTCGCTGACTGATGACAAATCAGTCGGGTTTCCATCCCGGCTTGAAGCAATCGGATGTCTAACCACACTGATGAGCTGTTCTACAGTGAAATAGGCTTGTATGTGGATGATTATATATATATATATATATATATATATATATATATATATATATATATATATATATTGGGAGAAATGCATGACAAATTTTCCTGTGGCACATTCTTCAAGACTTCCTCGGATTATATTTATTCCACTTTGTCACACCCACCCAAATATATGAATTTTAATATATCAAGAACAATATATATATATATATATATATATGTGTGTGTGTGTGTGTGTGTGTGTATGTGTGTGTGTGAAAAGTGTATATATATATATATGTATCTGTGTGTGTGTGTGTAATATATTATATATGAATTTTAATATATCAAGAACAATATATATATATATATATATGTTTTTGTGTGTGTGTCTGTGTGTGTGTCTGTATGTGTGTGTGTGAAAAGTGTATATATATATATATATGTGTGTGTGTGTGTGTGTAATATATTATATATACTATTATTTATATATTATATGCGCGGTACTTATTAGAAAGCGCTCAATATTAGAGATAGAGCTAACATATTTGGTTGGATTAATGTGATTTTTGTGACCCTGGGTTTGAAACCCAGGATCACAAACTCACATCAATCAACAAATATATATATATATATATATATATATATATATATATATATATATATATATATATATATATGTATGGTGAATTAAAAATACTTTTACAAACTTTGGGGTAGATTCCTCATACCAAAACAAGAACAAAAGTTCATATAGATGTATGCCCGCAAATCCTTCGTATTTGATGTAAGTTTAAAGTTTGCAGTAGACGTTGTTAAATGTGCAATCCAAGATGCAATCCAGAAATAATTTTACAAACTTTTGGGGCGGGTTCCTAAGTTTACCGTAAACCTTCTTTAAACTTAATAACTCAAAACCGAAGGATTTGCGGACATGTGTGTATAGGGATTTTTGTCCTTGTCTTTGGTGTGAGGAACCTGCCCTAAAGTTTGTAAATGTACTTTTGATACACCCTGTATAATACAATAAAATGATTCCTGAATTCTGAATGCTATTTTCGCATAACTTCACATACCAAAGTGAAATAAATAAAATATATGTCTGGTGAAATGTCTATTTGACAATCTTTGTTGTCAAATAAAATGTTGTTATTGTTTATATTCATGTGTGTCAAGGTTAATTCCATGGAGACGAAAGATACTGTTATTTTAGCAGCATAAAATGATAAACAAACCAGATTCCAATCGCACCCGACAATTTTCCAATTGAAAACTGTGAAAAGTAGCAAATATATATGGGCGGAAAATTTTTGACTGAAATTGGTTTTTCAAAGCGCTCAAATATTTTTTATTGTCAGGATCTATATAAATAAACGGTAAATTCTGTCTGTCCGCCCGTGTGTCTAAAGCTCCTTTAACTCTGGCCTTACTTTCTCAAAATAAACATATTATACCTTTTTTGGAATCGGGATAAAACCCGGAAGTGAAAATCTACCCTTCATCTAATGCTTGAACAACCAGCATTGGGATTTGTGTCCGGATGTGGAAGGAACAGTTAAAAATTCAAATTTTAAAAAAACTGAAAAAAAAATTAGTGATTTTATTGAGTTTAAAGTGACACAAAATTTTTTGTTTCAAATTCATTTTAAAATATCTCCTAAATTTTGGGAATTGAGGAAATCAATTTTATTTCTTCAAAATACCAAGGAATCGGAGTTAAAGTAAAAGATTTCGCGACGTGAGATTTTGAAGTTCCGCAGAGTTTGTGATTTGAAGAACTCAATTTTCGGTCTGAATTGGAATTTCGGCCAAATCGGTCTTTTGGCCGGAATTGGAATTTTAGACCAAATCAGAGTTAAAGTGAAGTTTTTTGAAGTTCCAGTGAGTGAACTGTGGAATTCAAAAGTATTTCTTCAAAATTATCATTGCGGTTTTCTAAGTTGGATCAGAGGTCACTTTAGTTTGGGACAGTAGGCCCAGTTAGCGTTGCGCAGGATTTAGCTTAAAAGCCTGCACGGAGTGCGGTTTTTAAGGAAGTTCATAAGAAAAGAGAAATTATTGTTTTACACTTAATGATTAGAAACAGTAACTATTACTATGAAACATAAATCGCTATAGCAGAAAAGAGGTAAATATCAGGACTAACCGCTATCCTTAGACATGAGCAGTGGAACGAGAACAGTCTATACTATAGATTAAATAAAGGGTTGAATTCGGAATTCCCTGTAAGTTACCCAGATCGATATAACCTGAGGAAGGTCGGAGAGCACAACGGCATAAACGTTGTGATAAGAACAACAAAGACGAGTAAAATCGTTCGAATATAAACAGTGTAAATAAGGAAAATATCACTTTTCCCAATGCAAACAAAAGGCTTTTTGCGTTAAAACCTTCCAATGGTGGTTCAAGTAAGCATGCATGAAAAATTTGAGGAGAATTGTTTGTTTGTGTTTGTATGTGTGTGTTTTATAAATCTAGCGAAAATGTTACAGAGCTAAATAAAAATAAAACTCAAAGATATATTATATTAATGTGTAAAATCAAGGATAGAACGTGTGTAACTATAAAAGGGGACACAGAAATCAAGATCGAGGGGCGACAGTCTATGTCTGTTTTTATATATCAAGAACTATATTGAGGAAATAGTAAGACAAAATGGAAGAAAAAATTATTTGTGACGCGTTTCATCCGTTAGTACTTCATTGGGCTGAGTTATTGACGTTGTTGTGACTACACAAGAGCATGAACGACAGACACTGGTAGATTTTTTAAAATAATTTTTTGCAATCGAGCCAAATTCATCTATATTCTTTCGTTCATGCGCATGTGTAGTCACAACAGGGTCAACAACTCCAGTCCATTGAAAGCCTAATGGATGAAACGCGCCACAAATAAACTTTTATATCTTGTCTTACAATTTCCTCAATATATATATATATATATATATATATATATATATATATATATGTGTGTGTGTGTGTGTGTGTGTGTGTGTGTGTGTGTGTGTGTTTTTGAACAATAGAAATATTAAAAATTAAAATCTTCAGACACACTGGGTTGCATAAAACACACACACACACACACACATATATATATATATATATATATATATATATAAATAAAGAGACAAAAAAACTATTCTTAATCGTCTCGTTTCCTTCTCTGAGGGAGTTTAAAGTCAAACGCATCGGCTACGAGTGATTAGTTTTCCTCTTGTCTTGTTTTATTCATTTTGTTCCTCTACACTCTGTCTGAAAATAATTTTACACACACACACACACACACACGCACACACACACGCACATATATGTGTCGTGGTGCATTATATATATATATATATATATATATATATATATATATATATATATATATATATTGAGCATTTCACCCCAGGCAAGGCGGGTTCCCATTAGCATGCAAGGGATTACAGAGTGGGAGCAGAGAGTAGAGGCGTGATGGAGGAAAGGATGAAGAGAAGGACAGGGAATAGGTCAGGGCATTTGGAGATGTCGATTGACATTACGTTTGAATAGTTGGAGATTATAGCTATCGGGGAAACAAGTAATAGAAAGGGAATTCCACAGACGGTGGGGTGCGAGGCATGAAGCTATTGGAGTAGAAGAGACGGCCACATTTAACCGCTTCGACAGTGAAAGGGTGGGTCCATGATGCCAGCCTAGTATCAGTCTACCACTTTTCCCTTCAGCCCCTCAACCTCCGGCGTCATCCTCTTTGGGTTGAGGCGCCCACTCGGTCTGAACCGAACTCAGGGGTAGCTGGCCGCACGCTCCCTGAATACCCGTAGATTGTTCCACCGGTCACTGGCCAAGTTCCGCCTGCTGCCCACGTTGTGTTAGTTTTTAGATCCAGTAAGCGGGGTGTTGTCCATACGTTCACGGTCGATTGGGGATGTAGGCACGGCTGTGAGGGTGGGCGGCAGGAAAATTAGAATGTGGCAAACAAGGAAATAATATCTGCAGAAGCCGAACAACAATGGTTAAAATATTGATGTCTTTTATATAAGAAAACAACAACAGTAGAAAGAGTTTACAGAAATGATAAAAAAGCAATTAACATAAGAACAGAGGACCACTCCTCTACCAATTATACCAACAGAGAGAGGTGTGTGTGTGATTAACTCGTTCCAAATCAACTTGGGAGGATATGTGACTCGTAATTCCAGCCCTACGTGGAAGTGTAGCTTTTCAGTTGGTTGTCGTAAGTGACAAACGTTAAGTTTCAGAGACTTTTCAATGTGACTGCTACAACGACGATGATATTTCTTGAAGTCCTTATCTCTGACTCGCCACTGGACCGACTCACTGCAACGACAGTCTCTCTCTCTCTCAACGTCACTCTCGTTTAACGCCCAAGTCTCCCCAACTCAGCAAAACTCGCGTTTATATGGCAAACCCAAGGTTATAAGCCAGGTTGTTCACGCGCTTAACACGAGTGTTGCCATAAGCAAAGTTTAAATTCAGTTATATTTCAAATCTCTTAGTGGATAAAATTAATTAGTTCAATGTTCATTTCAATTGTCTTTTCGATGACCAAATTCAGCGGCTACAACTTATGTTTAGATCAGATTTCGCTAGCGGTAAACATACACTGATCTTACCTCCCCGGTCCAATTTACTTCAATATGTTTTTATCAAAAATATTATTTTCGTCTATTTTTTTTTAATGACCCAAATTAAACATCGCCTCCTACCCTTTTGCATTTGTTTATAAACAAGTCCTCGCCAACCCGATTTGAAATTTATTCTTTATCCATCAGCCGTCCCAGGTTTCATATATCATTGTTCTAGATACTTTCCTATTGATAGCGCTGACACAGTTTGTAACTTTCACGGAAGATCGTGTTTTCCATGTTCAATCAATACGTGTGTGCATTCATGTGCGTCAACCTCTCTCTGTTGCAGCAGGCTTAAATTCATGCAGTCTGGGAACTAGCGAAAGTAGCTCGTCGGAGCAGTTACCGTGAAAGTATTATATATTATTATTATTGCTATTATTATTATTACTGGACTACAATTAGAAGAATCTTGGGCAGTTGTATGCTGGTTGTTCACGTGTGGGAAGTAAAATCAATTTGTTTATGTTACACAAGAAAAGACAACATATATTATCTTCCAAGAAGTACTGTAATGTAAAAAACTGTTTAAAGATAGTTTTTGTGTTTGAATAAATGAAATTGAAGTTATATTGTTGTTAGAGGTTTATTTTTTTAACTTTTTAAATCCCGGGCAACGCCTGGTAGCTCTGCTAGTTCCTGGCCAAGTAATCAATCATAATGCTATTTGCATTACAGGCTGACCAAAAGACCTGTGATTATATTAAACTCTTTTTGAACAAGGGCGTTTGCTCAAGAAACAAAATTAGTAAGTTTATGTCACAACTCATTGCCAGTAATTTTCCATTTTCCTTGCGCACTCGATTACCTTCGCTTTGAGTATGCTTACTAATTCCTAAGAGCCACTCAAGATAGAGGGTTACTGAATAGGGTGCGTGATATGAAGTAGAAAGTTAAGATTACTAGGATATTGCAGACGGGTAACTATAAATGCCAGAACTGAAGATTGTACTGTTCTGGGAAGTATCCACACGGGAGACTGTTTCACAAAATAGCAGTTCCTGAGAATATATTCTGAGTGGAACGCCCTTTTCACCAAAGGAATTCGTAATTTTGTGTGCGATTCTCTCTAAAGTCGGCTTCAGCTCTATACTTCTAACGCCCGTTCTTTTCTATGCTAATAGAAAGTTCAAACTGTAAACCTCTACCTTGAGTGGCTCTTGGACTTGTACTGGGTGAACATTAGTAAAAAAAGATAGATAACAGACTTAGATAGATAGATAGATAGATAGATAGATAGATAGATAGATAGATAGTGAGAAATAAATAGGTTTACACTACACTACAGTGTACTTAACCATCAGATTATCCGTACATTAAGACAATTTTACCGACAAAACGATATTTTCTTTAGTTTGTTTGCTTTATTCTGTTCTAATCTCAGGGTCATGAACTTGTGGCTGTCTTTAATCTTTAATCTTGGTGAGTTATTCGCCTGCAAGAAAAAAAAGTACTTTACTGAATACCACGACGCATCTCTCACACGCTGTATGAAAACAAGCCGAGCTAAAGAATTAGGTGGTTGGGATGGAAGGAAGCAAAACATAAAAACGTACCAGACACCTTACTTGGCTAACAACCAACTTCCCAATGATTGATGGGATCAAAAGCCTTGAACGCATACACGCACGTTCAGAACAGAAACATTTTTGGTGGGTATGGAAGCATATTCATAAAACTTACCTATCTACACTAAAATAATTTCTTTCTTTCTTTCTTTCTTTCTTTCTAGGTCTGTCAATATATATCTATCTAAATCTGTCAATTATCTATTTAAGTCTGTCAATATCTATCTATCTATCTATCTATCTATCTATGTATCTATCTATCTATCTATGTCTTTCAATATCTAACTATCTATCTATCTCTTTCAATATCTATCAATCTAGCTATCTATCTAGATAGCTAGCTAGCTAGCTAAGTCTGTCAATTATCAAAGTATGTGAATTTCTATCTAAGTCTGTCAATATCTATCTATCTATCTATCTATCTATCTATCTAACTATGTCTTTCAATATCTATCTATCTCTTTCAATATCTATCTATCTAGCTAGCTAGCTAGCTAGCTAGCTAAGTCTGTCAATTATCAAAGTATGTGAATGTCTATCTTTCTATCTACATATCAAAGTCTGTCAATTATCTATCTATCTATCTATCTATCTATCTATCTATCTATCTATCTATCTATCTATCTAACCGTTTTGTGTGTACACACACACACACACACATATATATATATATACATATATATATATATATATATATCCTCTTTCTAAAATATATATATATAAATATATTTGGTTGGATTGATGTGAGTTTGAGGAACTGGGTTTCACGCTTTTGCGATCTTCAGGCAAACTGATTAATTTTTTTAAATTTGGGGTTTATGTAGATTGCGTGTATTGGTGTTATTTTGGAAATGGGAGGGGAATCGTCGTCGTGATGTCACTCATGCTATATATTTCTATTTCTATACACACTTTTCACACACACACATATATATATATATATATATATATATATATATATATATATATATATATATATGAGCGATTCAACCCTACATTCACCAAATTGGAAAGGATGAAAGAAGGATTAAGTGAAAATGAATTATAAATAGAGTCATGCCAATCAAGAAGAAGAATTGAAGAATGAATGAATGAAATGATATGAAGAAATAAAGGAATAGATCTTTTTAAAGAAAATAACGATTAATGAATGAAAATGGAAAATAGCATATTAATAATCAATTCTGAGAAGGATGAAAGAAAAAAAGGTTGATTAAATTAAAAGAAATATTTCTTAAAATAACCTCTAAGCAAATAACTGCTTGAAAAAGAAACAAAAATAATAGGTAAAAACGGAATGAATTAACAACTTCAGAAACAAAAAAAAAGAGAAAGAAAAAAGTTGTGAAGGAAGGAAACGACGGAAGGAGAAAGAAAGAAAGAAAGAAAGAAAGAAAGAAAGAAAGAAAGAAAGAAAGAAAGAAAGAAATCGCGAAGGAAGGAAGGAAGGAAGGAAAGAAAGAAAGAAACAAACAAAGAAATCGCGAAGAAAGAAAGAAAGAAAGAAAGAAAGAAAGAAATCGCGAAGGAAGGAAGGAAGGAAAGAAGGAAGGAAAGAAGGAAGGAAAGAAACAAAGAAACGAAGAAACAAACAAATCGCGAAGGAAGGAAAAAAAAAGAGAAAGAAAGAAATCACGAAGGAAGGAAAGAAGGAAAGAAAGAAAGAAACAAACAAACAAACAAACAAATCGCGAAGGAAGGAACGAAAGAAAGAAAGAAAGAAAGAAAGAAAGAAAGAAAGAAAGAAAGAATTATCTCAAAATTCTAACAAACATTATTGAACAAACCCTAAGATTGGTAACGGCCATTTTAACTTTTAAGTTCAAACGAGACAAATTATTTTTAAATGTCTTTACTCTTTACATTCACATCCTTGTAAAAGCGCGGTCACGTTATAACCATACTAAAATAATCCCAAAATACTAAAATCGCGATTCCCTACAAAAAAAAAGTTGTTATAAAAAGTTGCTAGTGAACAAAAAAAAAAAAATGAAAAATGAAAAGAAATGCAACATCTGTACCCATATGAATCAATAATGTCGAGGGAATTTAAGCTTCATGATCAATAACGCAAAGAAGAAAATCAATATTATTCACAAATAAGAGAAAAGGGAGGAGACTAAAAGTTTTTTGAAGTCTAACACACGAGTGTCTCAAAGTTAAGTCGAACAAACATTTATGATTAAAAAAATTCGTACTCAGCAATTTTTAACTCTTAATGGCGTGAAGAGTTGACTTAAATTCAAATTGACGTTCTATAGGAAATTCATTATCTGATAGTCCTTGAGTAAAATGCTCCATCTTAGATACAGAGGTACTGTTTCAAATACAGCATCATTTCTACTATCATTTAGTGATAATAACTTACAAGTAATAATAATAATAATAATAAAACATTCATCGTCGTGTAGTTGTAAGCATAACGTTCTTGTGTATCGATCCGCTTTCATCATTGGATCTTCTCTTAGCAAGGTCGTAATTCATAACTGGAAAAGCATCAATAACTATTTCAAAGAAACGGCACCTACTCCATGATTTCTACACATGCATACATACAGTAGTGGAAAATTGTTTCAAACTTATTTGAGTTACGGAATCGTGAAAAGTCTTCAACATAAAACTCACAGTTAGCCATAATAAGCGCGATAACACTTATGCGTAGAACTTATTAGCAATGTCATTTAAAAGTGATTAGGCTGGCTGGTTACGCATCATGAATAACTGATTACCTATTATTCTCAAGAGTAATTTAGATTAACCCCAAGATATGTGCAGAACTGTCCGAACTCAATAAGAAACCTTTCTTGGCAATTTCATCTTTCTCGATTGTTTCCCACTCATATACAGTTTATTTTGGAATGGAATGTAGAATTCTGACTGAGCCTGGTTTTCACTAATTCCTTTGGAAAAGGGAGATTCCATGTTCCTCTAGCTACAAATTAAATAGCAGAACAGGCTGGGACTTCCCAGCAGGATAGATTAATGAGAACTTAAATAATTGTCTTTTATATTCTTTTTATATTTCTTCTAACATCCCGAACTCTTAAATTTTATTTACTAATTATTTTTTCCTCCTCAGTAGGACTAGGTAGGTTAGCCTATCGCCCGATTCAATCTTCTCCCCATTTTTTTTTTTTTTTTGGACAGGATTAGTGGTTTATCCCTTCTTTCCTGTTTAGGATTAGGTTTTCGGTTTTTTTCTAAAGTCTTCTTCAACTCCATACTTCTAACACCCCCGCCTGAACTCTGAATTTTTATTTATTATTTTTTTCCTCTTTTCTTTAGGATTAGATAGTTTTGCTTATCGCCCGGTTCACACCACTCACCGCTCTTTTGAACAGGAGTAGAGGTTTATCCCTTATTTCTTGTTTAAGATTGGGTTTCCGGTTCTTTCTATAGTCTACTTCAACTCTATACTTCTAACACCTACGCCTGAACTCTGAAATTTGGATATCTGATTCCTACTAAACTCTTTTCTTTTACTTTCACTCCCAGTAGCCTCTTGCGTCTTAGTGGCACTATCGCCTTGCTTGGGGTTAATTGATTATAAATAATAAAGCGTACAAAGCATGTTTTCAACGGCCATCATGTGTTATTCTTTCTCGAGCGGATCGTCATGCGTTGTTTATTATCCTGATCTGATTGTGAAATTAAATCATAATTTGAATAATGTTATAGAATCTGTATCAAATCAATTCGAACAGGAGAAACAACTTTAAATTCAAAACCTCTGCAATTATGCGGCAGACTGGGTTCTTTAGCCTTGGTGGGGCAACCAGTTTAGGAGGACAACTCTGAAGACAAAACCAGCCTGAAGAGGGATGGGTCCAGTCAAGATGTCATGCCTTAGAGACATCTACGACTGCTATGGTTGAAGCAGGTGTGATACACCTATGGCTCTAATGGGTTAAGCGACTTGGGATCGTGATCGATAATGGTTATTAATTCTTTTTATATATCTCTTAAAAGACAAACTTGATGACAAGGAAGGAAAAAAAAAGACAAAGGAAAACAAACCATAATCTACCTATCCAGCTCAGGTAAATGGTTGACAGAACAGAGATTAGGAGAAATAGAGAAAAGACAAATTTTATTACAAAAAATTTAAACTATTTTCTTCGATATCAAAACTTTTTATCGCAAATGAAAACCTTACAAAGCATTATTCTTGTATTATTTCGAACTGATGTTCTCATTTTGGTTGATATAGATGTTTATAGACACAACCTTTCGACCAACTAACCTCTGGTCATCATCAGGAGTTCGTTGATCGGCTTCGTGCATTGTTGCATATATTCATGACGCGAATGCAAAATTGAATGAATTATGATATCGCAATTCTAAATGATCATTTTCTTAAATCTTTTTAGAATTGAAATTATTTCTAGGAAGTTTCTATGAAAATAAATAAAGGGGCGTTAAAATAAAAACGGCTGGTCTTGGATTTTTTTCAAATTAATAAGTGGTAAACAGGAAAATAGTACTTAACTTTTATATAGTATCGGTTCTCCTATATGGCACTGAATGCTGGACAATCTCCTCAGAGATGAAGAAGAGATTTGAGGCAACAGAAATGTGGTTCTACAGAAGGATGCTGAGAATATCACGAAGTGAACACCTGTGCAATGACGAAGTTTTAGAGAAAATGTAAACAAAAAAGGATACTTATACTTAGTATCAGAAAGAGACAGTTTCTAGGTTACATAATGAGGAAAGGGAGCTTAGAAAATTTAACACTCATAGGACATATTAAAGTCAAGATTGACAGAACAAACAGGGCATAATCTACCTAAGGAGATGCTGTAAATGGCTGGCAAAATAGGGATTAGGAGATATAGTGAAAAGACAAAATTTACTAAGAGCTACAAAGGACAGGAAATTGTGGAGAGCCGTGATCATCAATATCTTGAAGAGACTAAACAAGAAGAAGAACAAGAATACGATTATTACAGACACTTCATCTATATACATATATGTGATCGCACACACATCTATACAGACATATGCGCTAGCACACATATCTATATACAAATATGTATTAGCACATACATGTAAATATAGATATATGCTAGCTCACACATCTATATACAGATATGTGCTAGCACACACATCTATATGACACACATCTATATACTCTTATGTGCTAGCTCACACATCTATATAGACATATGTGCTAGCACACACATCTATTTACAGATATGTGCTAGCACACACAAACACACACACAAATGTCGTGCATACACTTTCATATATTTATTACTAGATATATATTCATAGATGCACACACACACCTACTCACACACGCATATATATATATATATATATATGTGTGTGTGTGTGTGTGTGTGTGTGTGTGTGTGTATGTGTGTGTAATGTTTATGTTAGAATAAATTGCTAGAATATATACTGTTGCATTGATGCATAGTTAATATTTGCACAACCGGTTCCAAAATATCACACGAGACTTTCAAAGAATGATGTCAGGTGTCATGTCAGCCGAAACACAAACAGAGAACAGCCAACCAAACGCATAAGTGCCAAGAAGCAGGTCAGATATTTTAAAATAAATGAGATAAAATAATGTGCTGACTGGCCGAGTGAGAATGGATGCGTTAAAAATTCCACCCTATGACTTGTTAAAATTACTAGCGTTACTATACTGGAAAAACATTATTTAAGACTAGAATAATAATAATCAAAATATTATTTAAGTACTGCTCGACACTTCTACCTCGAATCAAAGTGCAGTATCTATGAGCACTATATTAAATACCTATATATGTATTTCAGGAGGCACGGTGGAGTAATGGATAGCGGCTCACATTGAGGAATCGGAGAGCCGAGTTCGAATTTCAGTCGAATCCATTACATTGGGAAAGGTATGAATAAATTGTTCAAATATATACTATCGCACTTACGCATAGTTAATATTTGTAAAACCGGTTCCAAAGTATCAGACGAGATATTCAAAGAATGATGTGTAAGTAGCAGGATAGAGTTCTATAGCCTTGGATGGCAATTGGTCTACCACAGAAAGAAATGGCAACCTATTGCGAGAAAAAATCTGCCTCGTCAATCATATATCGAAAGATACATGATCGCCTAAGCGTGTATCACGCATGGCACATAACTAACTGATATATACAAATCTGTGATTTCCATCCGTCCGTCTGTCACACCCTCTAAAATAGCCATACGTTGACCGATCGAAATCAAATTTTAGGAAACGTGCAAACAGGTATGGAGATACAAAGTACCATTAGTTTTACTAGGGTGCGTAGCTTTTTTCATTAAGTTTTTGGCAAAAATTAAAAGTTTTATTATTTAACATACAAAATACTCCCACTATTTTAAAAGTAATGTATTGATTAAAATAAGAAATATTTATTTAATAAAAATGCAATATTGTTTTTTTTTTACATATCTTTTCTTTAAACTTTATATATACAAGAATCCCGTTTCCAATTCGCCGTGCGTTTGCGAGAACTATAAACAAATGACAAGGCCAAACGCTTCAAAAAGTTGGAATTTAGCTCCAGAAAGAAATATTTACGCATGACCAATTCTATGTTGCATGCTCAAGAGCAAGAAATCCTGAAAGATTATTCTTCGCTGTTAAAAAGGAAAAAAGGATATTTTCTTAAAAAATATTGTTTACCATGAAGTCCTATAAAATTAAATTAAATTAAAAAAATTATTAAACTGCGAAGTAGGGTTTTTTATCAAAGTATTTTTCGAAATAAATCAGCTTATTCAAATTTCATCGATAGGTTTGCGAAATTGAACAAAACGTAGACTTTGCAGGTGTAAATGTTAGTGATTATTTCAACAATACGAAATACTGTGAGGATTTCATCATGCGTCAGAGTGTTGCAAAAACAATTCTAATATATAAAATTCTGTGAGTTCCGTTAGTCTGTCCGTCTGTCTGTCCGACCTTCTAAAATATTCTTACATTGACTGATCGAAACCAAATTTTGGGGAGAAGAGTAAACAGGTAAGTCGGGTACAAAGTACAATTTGTTTTATTAGGATGCATAGCTTAGTAGAATAAATTTCCATTAAGGTTTTGGGAAAAATTAATGAAACTTTAAAATAACGATTGGTTTGCGAAATTGAACGAAACGCAGAGTTTGTAAATCTCGTCAAAAAATGTTAGCGATAATTTCAACAATATTAAATACTGTGAGAATTCTAGTATTATATACAGTCTTTAACAAAAGTTTAAGACGACTCAGCGGTAACAAGTTTATTTTCTGTTTTTTTTTTTTTTGGGGGGGGGGGGGGGTGCATTAAATTCTATTATATGAGATTGCATGATGCAATAAATTTTTGTTATATCACCAGCCATTATTCACATTATTCACAAACGATTTATAATAAAAAAAATGTTTGTCATTGCCAACTGAGCAACCATTGTAATATTATTTCTGTAGTGAATTAGGCTTAGAATATGAGAAAAATATCCTAAATTTCATTTACATGAAGGTTATACAGAGAGTGAAATTACTGTAAAAATATGTTATAGCAAAGCAGCTGTGCACACTGCTAACGTGAATTTCCAAAATTCAAGGACATCTAGCGTCAGGGGTAGAAGTGGACTTCCAAGGAAAACCGCTGCGAGACCTTAGCATTTGAGGAAACGTATTGCTACATGATTCCCAACAAGTTATTGTAAGAAGATACGTGCTATTTTGCTTCAAAACCATACAAATGTCAGTTCTATGACATTTTCACGGCATATGAGATTTGAGTTTGGTATGAACTCATTCAAATCAGCTTTTAAACTATGGCTAACTGAAGCTGTGAAATCCAAGCGTCTGGCATTTAAGCAATATGAAACCTGGACAGCTGAAGATTGGAGCAAAATTATGTTTTAAGATGAATCTACTCTGCAGCAGTTGTAAAATCCCCTGATAAGAGATTTGGTGAAAAGTATACAATTCAGATTATGAAGCAACCACCAAGCCAGGTTGATTTTGGGTGTCATGTTTAAATCTGGAACAGCTGGACTCTACTTCTTGCCTCCAGGAACAATGATGAATGGTACAATGTACGTGGAACTACCACAGGAGACCCTTGAACTGCATATGCAGATTCTTCAGTGCACAATATTTATGACATGGTGGTGCTCCATGCCGCCAGTCAAAAGTCGTTTTTGAACAGCATCAACGTGACAACACTGGAGTGACCGAGAAACAGTCTATATCTGAACCCAGTTGAAAATTTATTGGAAATTGTCAAAGTTGCAGGTAAACAACCTTCAAGTACCCTAGCACTGAGAGAGGCTATTAAATAAGTCTGAACAAAATAAATCTTAGTAACAAATTGATTGTCTTGCCGCATCCAAGCAGTAATCAAAAGCAAAAGAGATCATACGAAATACTGACCGCTGGACTATTTGGGTTGAAATGAATAAAGAACATCGTCATATACAAATTTGTGAGTAAACTTGAGCCAGTCTCTCATAAGATACTTGTTACGGTATTGCTTTTAACTTAAAATTACAAGTTTGTCTTAAAAACTTTTGTTAATGACTATATATCCTGCTTCTCAACTATACAAAGGTATGAGCGAGGCCGACTTGAACATCGGGATGAACTTCGTGCAAATAAATGGTGTTTCATTAAGACGGATTATATATAAGGATGTTTCATTAAGACGGATCAAAGTGAGCAGTAAATAAATCAGTGTTATTGGTGAAAATTTATTTATTTCTCTATTGGATCATGTTATTTAAGTCATGGGTATTATGTGGGAAAAATAATATCACCCAAATGTCCGCCAAACCTGAAAGAAAAAGAAAAAAAATCATTAGAGGCTTAAACTTAATTCATATTTAAAATCGGTCCAAGTTATTGGAACACCCTTTATTAAAGAATGTTGGCAACATGATGCTCCTCCCAATGATAACTTTACCTGCCACTGTGGCTTTGTCGTACGCAACAAAGCAGACCTTGCTGTCCACTCGTAGAAACATGTGGCAATTGATTCTCAATCATTCGAGTAAAATGGCTCAACCATACATTCCATCTGTCTAATATCATATATTTATTATTTCAAAGCTTCCACGAAAATTAAATATTATGTGAACCAACCATAAGAAAATCTTTATTACTTACTATTTTATGAAATTCAAATCGAATGGCAATTAGTCGATATTTTGCCAACCATTCCAATAAACATTTTAATAAATAAATGTTTATTATTTTTATTGTCAATTCTCAAGAACAAAGGAAATCTATAAATTTACTTTCATATGTTTAGATTTTATTATAATTCTAATCATGGCTTTTTAAATAAACATTGCCGAGGGAGTGAAAGTAGTTAAAATAACAGCGGTGCCAATGGAAAACCATCCTTTTAAACACCGTATTCTTGGTGGTAACGATAATTGATTGTCCAATTTAACGTTTATATTTACATACGCTCTATACCTGATACTGAGCAATTTAACCCATAAAAATTAAAACTATTTTTTATCATATATATATATATTGCAGTGCGCATCCACTACCGAGAATTGAAACCCGGACAGCTACACTGACAGGCAAACGTCATACCAACTGTACTAACGGGCTGCTGATGAGTCCCAAATATAGGACGAAACGCAAGTCCAGTGCTTTCTGCATTCTGTTGAGGTTTCTTCTAGACTTTGAATATATATATATATATATATATATATATATATATATATATATATATATATATATATATATATATATATATATATATATATATATATATATATATATATATATATATATATCGTTGGTATAAACCAAGCGAGTCCTATTAACCCAATATAGAAATCTGACTCACAAAGAGTGCTCAATGTTTATTTTCATTAAACAGAGCAAAATTTTTCATACAATTGGAATTAAGATACTATTAGTTAATGACCATTTTCACCTGCGAATTTTAAATTTTAAAATTTGCGGGATTTTTCAAATCCTATGAAAAATTAATTACGGCAACTCGTCGGCATATTCGAATTGCCCGCATTACAACCCGTGTGTTACATAAGTAAAAGTTAATTGGGCAATCAACTTTCGTCACCCGCAAGAAAACGCTGTGTCAAAAGTATGGCGTCTCATTGACACCGCTATAATTTTAAATACTTTCACTCCTGCCGATTACGTTAAACAGAGTGTCACCTCTGTATGTTGACTTCTGTGTGTCCACTTTCATATATATGCGTGTGTGTGTGTGTGTATACGCGTGTGTGTAATGACAAAAGTACGCAGTTTTATTCAACTGAGAATACAAGGTTCGCGCATAGCGTCCTTTTATAGTCCCAGTAAACAGAAATAGCTTTCTAAAAGAGGTGAGTAACAAAACAAGGGGAGATCACTCTTGATTATTCACGACAATATATATATATATATATATATATATATATATATATATATATATGCTAAACAGTGAAAACAAACCTTTCTGTTAGATACCTTTTATTAAAATATACTGTGTCAATTTTTCTATTTCATTATTAGTTATGATTTTTAATCTCATACTGTATTTAATTTATAAATTAAATTCTTTATTATATATAGGCATTTATCGAGAAAACACATACATAGAGTTTTGGTATAATCCAGTTTCGAGTTTCTCCTGGGGGGTCTGGGAACTTATCTCCCACGGATAATGGGTATTAGGCTATGATTTAACTTTGTACTAGACTTAACATAATTGCCACATAATCATGTTTTATTTTTCTGTCTTCCGGCTGACTCAGTCGTTGGCGACGAATAACAAAATCGCTTTTAATGATTCACCATTATACTGGTCTGACTCTAAACAAACTATGGCCAACTGGGATATTTTCCAAAATAGCCACTATAAACTGCCAGCATTCTCTGTGCGAAGACAACTTGTATAAGCCTTGTCCGGCATAAGATTAGATAAGCCTAGTCCGGGACAAGATTGGATAAGCCTAGCATAAGGTTACACAGTCGAGAAATTTTATTTATTTTATTCATTTATTTATTACATATTTTCTTTTAGACTTTTGGTATAGTTACACTCAGTTATTTGTAAATACTCTGTTGTACTCTCAAATAGTAATTTACTAAAACCTTAAATATATATCGCTATCAACATTCTTTGAAATTTTGCCACAGTTGAACAAACTCATTTTAGTAGAATTGAGTGAAGCAAGCCTAAACCTAAATTGCACAAGGATAGAATATAAGGTTGTTAGCAAAAGGGACATCTCAACATGCAAATTACAAATTGGAGATACCAAAATCAAACAAGTAAAACAGTTTAAGTATCTGGTAATTGTTTTAACAAAGGACGGAAAGTGCGACATTGATATCCGAAGGCGCATTGAGATAGCGAAAAATGCCTTTCAAAAGCTAAACAAAGTATTAAGAAACAAAAATTTCGCTAGAAACAAAGAAAAAGAGTACTGAACTGTTATGTAATATTAGTCCTCCTATATGGCAGTGTATGCTGGTTGAAGAAGAGACTTGAAGCAACAGAAATGTCCTTCTTCAGAAAGATGCTGAAAATACCATGGGCCGAACATGTGAGCAACAACGAGGTTTTAGAGAAAATGGAAACAAAAAGGAAACTTATCAGAACGATTGAAATTTCTATGGCAGATAATAAGGAAGAGGGGCTTGAAAAATGTAATATTCACAGGACAGATTGAAGACAAGAGGTACAGAGAAAAAGAGAGCTTGATGGCAGAACGAGGTTTAGAAGATTTAAAAAGATAACATTTATTAAGAGTTATAAGACAAGAAATTGTAGAGAGTCATGATCGGCAATGTCCTGAAGGGACATGTCACATAGACGACGATGGCACTTGACAATTACCCCTAAGCAATCCTTATTGAAAATCTTATCAAATTCCTCAATAACACTAGAACAATAAGTTCATTGCAACTTTACAAAATGTTTCTCACAAACTAAAAACAGTTCTGCGTTCTGTGGAACTGGTTATTTTGTTGTCTATATTTTACATGACTGAAACAAGTTATTTTGGTTTTACTGATTAAAGCTCTAGATTGTTGAACATTATTTGAGTAGTTTTGGTTTGTTTCTGGGGAATACTTTACAGAAAGAACCCTCTGAACCTTTTTATTAACCGTCAATCTAGTATTGAAATAAACTGACAGCTAAAATACCGATCAACATCATTGCTTTATTTATATGCTAATCAATGTTATAATTGCTATATAACATAAACACTTTCTAACAATCTAAGAGAAGAAGAAAAAAAAGAAGAAGAATTAGAAGAAGAAGAAGAAGAAGAAGAAGAAGAAGAAGAAGAAGATCCAGCCTTAAAATCGTTATATTTTCAGAAATAAATAAAAGGTTAAAATACATATTAGTAAGTTTTAAAATGTTACTTTTCTAGACCGCACCGTTTGGTATTTGTTCACGAATGGTTACATAAGAAAAGACGGAAGTATAATATTTTCCTCCTTCGACGACATCCGAGATATTAACCGGGTTATGGCTCTGATCTTAGGAGTAAAACTGCGTTAAGTTGGCTATGTCCAACAAATATCAAATCTTATTTGATACCACCAATTTACTTATTTTTAATTACAAATCTGTCCTTTATTCTAGTATGGGATTATTTAAGAACTGTCCCCTCGAAATGCCATAAGCAGTATGGTAATACAGAACAAGAAAAAAAATCACTCAACTTCACAGCTTCGTTAGATATTTTTGATGCCAGAATGTATGAAGTTTTAAAGTAGAAAGAATCAAATGCCTCAGTATTTTTTTCAATTTCACTATTGTTATTATTGTTGCTGCTGCTGCTTTTGCTGACGTTATTTTATTGCTACTAGTGAGATTGATTCAAGCAGTCATTTAAAATAACAAATACATCTGATCGTAAAGTTTCGCGAAGAACAAACAGTATCACGTATATTCGATGTCTTCTGAACAAGCAAAAATCAAAGATATCCAAGGATAAACTTATATATATATATATATATATATATATATATATATATATATATATATATATATATATATATATATATATAAAGGGAAGAGGTTATCGTAGTTCCAACGAGAGAAAAGTGTGTATATTAAAAAGAAGAGAGAGAGCGCAAACGTTTTTGGTTGTAATGTAGATTTTTAAAAAACATATATTATGCTTTATTTTCCATAATTTTGTTACACGCGTTTCCGGTCTCGCGACCTTCATCAGGCAAAGAGTATTCACGAATATGCATACGCATAGGGGTCATTAAAAGATAAGAATATAAAATATCTTCCTCACCCTTTCTCGGACCAGTCTTAATTGCTTTATTACCCTTCATGCAGAACTTTTCACTGCCAATTCAAGGAAGATATTTGGATCACTAACACACAAAAAGAGAATGTCTAATCTCTCTCTCTCTCTCTCTCTCTCTCTCTATATATATATATATATATATATATATATATATATATATATACGAAGTGCGTGGAAAAAGTCATCGATTTTATTTTTTCCCGCCAAAAATAATGCCGCGTGAGAGTGGGAGTTGACGCTACCCTTCCTGTGCATGCATAAAAATGTTGCAACGTTAGGCTATTACGCCTAGAGTAAAGATGTGTAGTACATGCTCATCGGATTTGATGTTTTCACATAAGATGACCAAACGCATCGAGCAGAGATATAACAAGCTTTCCTTGTCAAGAACAACACGCCACTTGTTCGATAGGCTCCCTTCTCTTTGTCTTGGCAATCTGGAAAAAAAAAAAAAAAAAAAAAAAAAAAAACACGAATTTCGCCGACTCTCTCCGCATGCACATATCCTACTTTAAAATGGAATGCACTGATCCTATGCTTATTCTCACGTCGTGAGCAATTTCCTGGATTGTTACACGACAGACTTCCATAACTATTCGCCGAACCTTCTCAATCGGCTGCTCATTTCGCCTTGTGGATGGCCTGCCTAAGCTTGATTAGCTTTGCACTGAGGCTCGGACATGTTTGAAACGATTCTACAACTCGTTGATCTGAGTTTTGTCCATGGCATCATCACCAAAGGTCTGAATCTTCTGGTGTTTTTGAGCCTGCGTATCACAAGGCTTTTGGCAAAACTTGATGCAATATGTCTGTTCAATGTGTTTGGATTTCTGGCGTGAAAACGAAAATTCGCCACTTGTGATTGACCTCAGTGCCCACTTTTACATTTACACACACTTTTTTATATTAGTTATAAGGACAAGTTCTAGAAGAATTTAAATCATCAATTTTTTTTTTATCAAAGAGAATCCTAGTTACAGGAATTCTATTATGAATCGTAAAATAAAAATACAATAAAACTAAGACAATATTTAATTAGAAATGCTTTTAATTGCTTTTTTGAATAAAAATGAAATGTATTATGAACTCTGTTGTCTTAAGAAAATATTATTTCAATGAATAATGAATTTTTGCAAGGATTCTTTTGATTTTTTAAAATTTTTTAATTAGAATAAGTAAATTTGTTTTAGTTCAGAGTAATTAAACTTTAAATCAGTTAATCATCCTAAAATAAAGTTTCTAGTTGTGGTCGCTGATACTTTTAGTATCCGACTGACGGTCGTCTGACATCGACTGACGGACCAACTCACTAAGCGACTTCAGCGACTGACTTGTTACTCTTACTACTCCTACTTATTATAGGTGGGGGACTCTATAGAATAGGTGTGTTCCACTATAACATAATTAAAACTAAAATAAAGGCTTCTAGAAAGAATTAATTTGAAACCTTACATATCGCGTTTTCTGTAGGGGTACACGCACACACACACACATACACACACACACACACATATTGACATGGCCATCAATGTTAACTGTTCAATCAGACGTATAACTAATTTAGTAAGAGAGGCTTTGTTTCTTTTTCTCCTCATTCTCTCTCTCTCTCTCTCTCTCTCTCTCTCTCTCTCTGTTTTTTTTTACTACCTATCTGGACTGAGTCTTGTTTCGGCGAAGAAAGATCAGGGAAGGAATTTGGGGTCACTTGACAACAAACAGGATGATCCAAGGAATAGTAGGAAGGTATTTTGGAATTGTTTGAGAGCAAATAGAATGACCTACGAATTGGTGTAAGAATCAGTCAACTCCGCTCACGTGACATACAACATCAAGTGGGATTTTGGTATCATAATTTTTAGTTTCCCGATGACCTCCAATGATAACAGTTCGTGAAAAAATGGTCTCTCATACGATCATAAGGGATGATAAATACACCCACAAATCTATTCGATTATTCGCTGTGAAGGGAATAAGGAAATTTCTTTTCGGAGATCTTGAGTCTATTTGACTATCTAAGAATAAAGGAATTTTGTACCCAAATAGATACAATGAAAATATTAATCTCAGGCGCAATCCAATTAAGCAAAGGGAAACGGAACACAAAGATTATTCTAGAATTCTATATTTCCCATTTCGGAAGAAAGAACAACCATCTTTTGTGAACATTCTACAGCAACTTTGTCTGTCATTACAAACATTCGAACTCCCAATTCCTGAAACACAAACGTTTGAACTGGTATCCAATATAATTTAGGTGTTCTTTTATTAATCGTACGTCTATCACTCCATACTTTTCCCGTATTTTGTATTTGGAATTTTGTGATATAAAATTTATTTACAAATGTTTATGTTTATTGTTAGTCGGTAAGTGTTCGTGTGTTCCTATCTGAGTGAACCCACCTTTTTCTTTTTTTTTTTTCTTTGAACCTGGGGTTCATATCGTTATACGTTTCAAATTCGTAACATATAAAATTGAGGGCTCGTGTCTGAAATCATATGTATATTAGTGTGCTGGTGGGTGGCAGACCAAAATGCCTGTAATTGAATGTTCTTTAAAGTCACCCTCCCCAGAAAAGTTACTTAAACTTAAAAAAGATGATATACTAGACATTAGTAATAATTTGGAATTAGATCTAAGGAAGTCTATGTGCAAATCACAACTAGTTAGGGTGATTGCATAGCATATGGGAGATAACAATATCTTTGATGAAGACACGTTAAATCAGCTACCAGTAGCAACAAAGAAGTTATCCCAAGTTCAATTTGAACCTGAGAAATTTAAAATTGAAGCTTTGATTGAAAAAAGATGAATCAAAGCTAAAAGAGAAAAAGCGAGGAATGAAGCAGAAATAGAAAGAGCTAGAATTAGACACGAGACACAGTTCCACTAAATAGAAAAAGCCATTTAAGTAGTGAAAATAGACAGAAGGAATTTGATTTATCAAAGCAGGTTAGGCTAGTCCGTCAGTTATGTGCCATGCGTGATACACGCTTAGGCGATCATATATCTTTCGATACATGACTAACGAGGCAATTTTTTTCCCGCAGTAGGTTGCAATTTCTTTCTGCGGTAAACCAGTTGCCATACAAGGCTATAGAACTCGGTCTGTCCTGCTATTTACCCATAGCTGGGTGGAGAAGAAAACTATTCATCTTTCCCAACGGTATTAACGTGTAAGTGAATGTAATGGATTTGACTGGAATTCGAACTCGGCTCTACAGTTCCTCAATCCGACCCACAATCCATTACTCCACCGCCGCTAATCTCGGCTAGTGCCGAACTTTAATGAAGTGGATGTAGATGGTTATTTTTCATATTTTCATGTAATTACAAACTGTGCTAAAAGGTAAAGCTCAGAAATCATATGCAGTAGAGGACTGTGCCGATTGTGAAGTCAGCCATCTTTAAACACAGAAATTTGTGCCTTAAATTTACAATTAGGACTCAGGAAGTTACGAAAAATCGACGGAGAAATTTACGTAAGTTTTTCAAGTGAAAATCAAACTTATTTCGACTGATGGAGCCAGTCGAAAAATATCGAGTATGGCCATGATAGACTAAGACAACTGATTCTAATATAGAATCTAAAGAATGTGTTCCTGAAAACATAAAAAAAATATACATTTAGGAAAGAAAAGTAGATACTGTATATGAAATGGCCACTCTTGCAGACGAATATGCGTTAACACATAAACGCAACACATCAAAATACAGCGGTTCCTTCGGACCTGGAAGTGGTCCTGGTCCAAGATCTGGGGCTATTTCGGGTCCGAGTTTTCAGTCGGACCAACCATGCGGCCCTAATCGATCATTTACCTCGTATACAAGTACAAGAACAAACTCAAGTGGTACAAATCCGAAAAGAAATAATATCCAGCCATTAAGATCTCAGCAAGTAAACAAATGGGGTTGGAAACCCCCAATATAATAAAAATAATATGTGTGTGTGTATGTATATGTATGATAGAGAAGTATGATAGAGAAGGTGAGAGAGAGAGAGCATAAACGTACGCACGCACGCACGCACGCACGCACTTATAAATTGATATTTCATATGTAACCCAGTCAGTTGATTTGAAAGTAATAATGAGTCTCTGAATAAATGAGAGAATCGTCATGGAAACGAAAACATCAATGTTAAGTTTTATTCACAATGGAATTATTTGTTCCCACCTGTCGTGTCAAGTTGAGGTTGTGTTGTATCAGATCATACAAAACAAGTTCATTTGAGACTCTTTTTCCTGTTGTGCTTGATATTATATTTTTAACCGCAATACGCTATATCACGTTTCAAGCGCGACATGTTTCGGTATCCTGTTTATTTGACATAACGTGATACTTTGAACAACCACATATAAAAGTTAAGAGGTATTTTGATCTCGCTCTCAACAAAAGAGTCAACAAAACCTGTAATAGGATATATCTGGATGCTGGCCTATATTAACAGTCATGTTTGAGAACGAGGAGCGTTCTCGTCCGCTCTTTGGGGAGATGGACGTGTCGACAGTATAACAGGAGTAGATTGATTCGCCTATCGCCCAGTTCACATTACTCTCCGGTCTTTCGAACAGGAGTAGAGGTTTATTCTTTGTTTAGGACTGGGTTTCCGGTTCCTTCAAAAGTTTACTTCAGCTCTATATTCCTAACTCTTGTACTTTCCTACGCTAATATAATTCCACAGAGTTACCCTCTACATTGAGTGGCTCTTGAGCCTTGTATTGGGTGAACATTAATAAAAAAAAGTTCTGAAGCCTCCATTTTGTATTGCTTGCCACCACATTGGGAGGAGTTGATGGACGAGGAGTTGGTAGGAGGGAAGAACTGACATAGCATACGTCTCAAGAATCATCTACCTACTCACGCGGACGAGCAGGCGAAGCGCTGAATAAAACGCCTACGTATAATATGGAAAACATGGTTCGCGTTCTTATTTCTCGACGTGGCGTTTTTCTTTCATTTTGTTACATTGTGAGCATGCAGCAGACCCTTTCCCAGCTTTTGGTGCACACCCTGACGAGATCGAGAATCGGAATGCAACGCGGTGGTAATGATTGGCTGGTCGGTGGAAAGCTTGGGCGAGGGTTACTTTGTATGTTTCCTGATGGCTTCCACCCATATTGGCATAACAAAAACATGCCTCCTGAAATTTTCTCCACACGTCATAGTGGTCCCTTATGGTATGGGGTGCCTTTTCTTACAGAAGGTCGATGGAGCTCCAGGTGGTGCAGGGTCGTCAGACAGTGGCTGGTTATGTTAGCATGCTACAAAAAGCATCGTTGGTGACGGAGGGTCATCGTTTGTGTGGGGATGGATGGTTATTCCAACAGGATAATGCTGCAATCCGTGCTGCATGCCGGACCTTGACCTTTCTACAAAAAAAAAAAAAATGGGTTCCATCTCTTAAGACATCCTGCATGCTCACCAGACTTGAATCCAATTGAAAATGTTTGGGGATGGATGGCAAGAGATGTTTATCGAAATGGCAAATAATATTCAACAAAAAATGAACTTCGTGAAGCTATCTTCAGAAGCTGGAGCAATATTCCTCACAGCTTAATGGAAACACTAATTTCTAGCATGCCCCAAAGAATTTTTGAAGTCATCAAAACCAGTGGAGGTAGAACTCATTATTAAATTTGGTTGTTGAATGTTTTCGCACACTTTTCGTACAATTTCGTTGAATTTTTGGCTCTGGTTTTATAATTTTGATCAAGTTTTTTATAAAAATGTAAATTTCTCAATAAAATATTCAAAAACAGTAAAATATCCTAGCTGAAATCTTTTTCGGCTGTGCTGATCGAACTCTCTCGAGCAGAGAGGAACTCCACATTAAATTCGGCCTTGTGCCACATGTGACTGCGTGGGGCAGTTGCTAGATACCGTCTAGCTGGAATCTTTTCCAGTTGTGCTGTCGAAATCTCTGCCCAAAGGCAGAGAGGAACCCGGCCTAGGCTATGCCGAATAGCAGAGTCTCGTCTGGAGAGGTAGACAGACCCGAACCCGTTTATGCGGGTTCTTCGGGGAATTTTTTGGCGAAGCCTACGGGATCGGATGCCCCACATTAAACCGGGCCTTGTGCTACATCTGATCTCGTGAAGAGGTTAGTAAATACACTAGCTGGGATCTGTTGAGTACGACTCAGACTTACGCGAGAACTACCGACTTTCCAATAGTAGCACTCACTACTGGATTGACTTGTGATGACCTTGTGCATAACTGTTACCTTTATTCTTATTCTACTGGTTTTTACAATAAACCTTTACTTATTTTATCCACCTTATTTTTCAAGCATATATTCCTATTAGCACGGAATATAACAATTTGACACAGAATATATCGAAGGCTAGGAGCACAGCGGGAAACAACGAATGTCCTACCTAACGAGCTTAGGAGAGATAGCAAAAGATTTACTAAGAGCTAAAATGACAGGAAGTTGTGAAGAGCCATGTTGATCCACATCCTGAAGAAGTAGTTGTAAATATTACTTCATATTATTATAACTATTGTTTCGAACAGTTCCAGTTCACGTCAAGGCAAGGTGCATTATCTGTCAACTTTACAACTTCTTGTAAAAACTTTGTGACCGTTATGTTCGACTGTTCTCGGTTATTCTAGTGTTGTGGAGTTATTTCGCAGTAAAGGCTTGTATTTGTACTAAATCGGTCCTAAATAGATTCGACGTACAAAACGTTAGGAACTTGATATAATAGGTAATCTTGTTGTGGTCGCTGACTACTTTCGTATTCGACTGTCGACTACTGTCGTCCGACCTCGACTGACCTTCGTTTCTCTTACTACTCCTACCTATATTAATTAGTGGGAGAGTCTATTAACTATAGAATAGGTGTGTTTCACCATAACATCTAGTCTCTCGCTATTCAATAAAGAAGAGTTTTGACGCTAATTCGCACATATTCAACAAGAAAATAGTTTGCAGATTTACTTGATATACCTTTGTCTACAGATAGTTACTAATTATCCGTTCTATACTATCAAGGAGGCACGGTGGAGTAAAGTTCGAATTCCAGTCGAATCAATTACATTCACATGCTAATACCCTTTGGGAAAGTTATGAATCGTCTTATTATCCCCCTCCTCCATCTATGGATTAATAGCAGGACAGACCGGGTTCTATTGCCTTGTATGGCAACTGGTCTACCGCGGAAAGAAATGGCAACCTACTGCGGGAAAAAAATCTGCCTCGTCAGTCATGTATTGAAAGATACATGATCGTCTAAGCGTGTATCCCATATAGCACATGAGTGAGTGGCCACAAACTTAGCTCTTTCTTGTTGGGCTTGGCTGAGTAGTTTTTCTCTTCTATTTTGCAGCTATTGACTTGAACACCATCTCTCCTTTTTATTTTGTCTTTATCGCGTAACAGAACCTTACAGTGTCCAAAGAATAACACTCCAGGAGAAAGAGTTCGTAAGCACGATGAGGATTTACTTGAGGCAACTTCACAGGTCGTAAGGCTACCTCATCCACATTTATTACAGCCGAAGCAAGCTAGCATGACGAAGTCCGACCTTCTTCAGGCTGGTTTGAATTCAGAGTTTTCCTTCTTCTAGATTGTTTGCCCATTCTGTCCTGCTATTTACCCATAGTTGGTGTGTGCGTATGTGCGTGTGTGTGTATGTGGAGGGTGCATTCATAACTTTCCCAAGGGTATTTGCACGTAAGTGAATGTAACGAACATTACTGGAATTCGAACTCGGTTCTCCTATTTCTCATTACACTACCGTGCATCCACAAAGCAACTTGCTAATGGGTTAAAGTCACATTTGTTCATTCATTTCACAGTGGATACTAGCAGTAAATATGAACTAGAGAAAATTTCGCGTTTTACTAAGTCAGACGCAGATAGAAAATGAGAATAACTTTATTCTCTCTATTACTGTTCAAAACACAACTGTGTCCATATTTATCAAAGTAGGTACTTCTTGAATTGGCTTCTGCCTATCGGTAAACAAGGTTTTGACGTATAAATTAACCGAAGTAGTTAAGAGGCTGGGCAAATAGGGACACAATAATTGATCATTTTCAGGCGGTCATTGAATATTTAAGAACGTCACCTGTCTTTTCAATGTTTACTTTGTTTAATTGTCTGACATTTAGAATTATATGATGCTATCTTCTATGAAATGGGGGCGAGCGGTTAGAATGTTCGCTTTCCCTATTTGTCCGGAAGGTAACCATGACCCTATGGGCATGGGGTGGCGATCCCAGCGTGCGTTACTTTTAGTTGACCCAAGTGAGTGAAATTGGGTAGATGCAATTGTTAGTCGATGGTTGTAGTGAGCACGAATTCACAAGTCCTCGTGACCGAGAGTTTGAGTGTACTGACCTTGTTCTAAATGCTGATCACTTCTTATAAAGCTAGAAAAACTAATTCATATTTCTGTCTTAATTTCTGTGCAGGCGAGGTCCATACAAAAGTGAAGGGTGTGCGAAAAATCTAAAAATGAGCAAAACAGAAGCACAAGCAATTATAGAGTACAGTCATATCTCGACTTAAGTCGTTTCGAGTTAAGCCATTAAATGTATGGGAAAATAAAACTCGCCTTACGTCGTTTTACTCAAGTTTACGTCGGCCGTAAAAAAATATTAGAAACGTCAAAACACTAAAATAACAATATATAAAATTATATTCAATAAAATCAAAAATTATATTATGTATACTATATATATATATATATATATATATATATATATATATAATAATCATGTATATGATATATATGAATATAATAGAATCATATTTATATGATATATATGAATCATATATATAATAGGATCATATACACAGACACACACACACACACACACACATATATATATATATATATATATATATATATATATATATATATATATATATAATAGAATCATTAAAAACAAAACAATTAGTTTAATAAAGTATGTTCAGCAGATGTTCATATTTCAAATTCCTACCGACAGGCGGCACTCGTGTGTTTTTTCCGCTCCGATTTTGAATTCAGACTGCTTTACATCTGTGCTCTGCCGTTCACGTCCTTTCAATTACATTTTAATAGCGATTTAGAATATATTTTTGCCAATGGCTCCGAAGAAAAATCACAATGCAAGTGCTAATGCTAAGTGTAAACTGGAAGATAAGGTGGAAATTAATTATTTTATTCATAATACTGTATGTACATATCATAGATACTGTAATAGGCAACGAGGGGTACTTATTTGCTGTTTATAATCTGGTTATTTCGACTTAAGTCGATTTTGACCTAAGTCGTGACCTCTGGAAACAATTAACGACGTAGGGAGAGGAATACTTATATCTGCAAAAAAAAAAAAAAGGTATGACACACAAGAAATCCACGAGCACATGTTACAGACACCCCCCCCCACTTTCATATGCAGCTGTAAAGAAGTGGGTTGCAGAATTCAAGCGGGGCAAGGACAATACAGAAGATGAACCTAGGTCAAGTCGACCAAAAAAAGTGCATTGGTTTATGTGCATGAAGAAGATTATAATGCGCAGATCGGCTGAAGGCGTCTCATGACTTTGAAGTATATTTTCACCTTGATATGACCTAGATAATTCACCTGCATCAAATTGATCATAGATATAACAGCAATAATTATACTTGTTTCATTTATTTAAAAAAAGAACATTTTTTCAGTCTTGCATTCAATATTTATATGCTCCGTGTAACAAAATATTCAAGTTAACTTTCAGCAAGGCTGAGCATAGAAAAGCATCCGACCAAATGTGAGCTTTTGCTGAATATTTAAAATTCTCGATGTACATTCAAGCAGTGTAATGGGATTGGCTTTCCGTGTTCGAATTCCAGCCAAGTCCACTGTGTTCTCTTTCTTACAAATACCATTAGAAAGGTATGAATCTATCTCTTCTCCGCCCACAGCTATGTGTTAAATATCAGGGCACACTAAAGTCTAGATTAGCAGCCAGCCAAGGAGAAGAACAACTCTGATTCTCAAACTGGTTGTGAGCAAGGAACTCTACCCCATGCGAAATTAATTGCTACAGTAGGCATAATTGCAGCACAGTTGGTGAGGCTGCGACTCTTTACACCACAAGGCCTACATACATACATAATATACTCAAGTATCTTCTTCTTTATGTACCGTATCCTCTAAGGACGTAAGCGATCATGGTTCTCCACAGTGTCCTTTATAGAACTTACTAATTTTTGTCTTTTTCTTACTTTTCATAAACTCCATTTCCGCCATCCGTTTACTAAAACTCATTAAGTATGTTATGTGCTACTTTTCTCAATCCCCCTTGCCTTGAGTCTGTCCCGTCATATTTTCCAAGTCCTCCTGATTGTGCAGGGTAATCGCCCAGAAATTGTCTCTAGCAACAAAAAGCACACTTCCAGTGTTACCCCGCGTATTGGGTAATGATCTTTGACCGAATTTCTCAAAACGTTCCATAGTGGGTCAATCATTATTTATTGCAGTTGACAGTTTCTATGGAGTCGAGCTGATGTCCTACAGTGATAAATGTCATCAATTCCTTTAATATTCACCCATAGCTGGAAACAGAAAATGCTTTTACGCCTTTCATTAATGCCGAGTGAACGCTAACTGTTCCAACTGGAATTTGAACTCGGTCTATCCATTCCATTCTCTGAATAGTTAACCGTTGTTCCAGATCGCCTGAGTCAAAAGAGATTCACTCGTTCCAAATGCTGAGATTTCAGTTCTGGATCAACGCGCTCCTAGACAAAATATTATCTGTCAAAATATATTAAACCAAAATTAATGTATCTTTTCGCGACAACGGTCAAAGTTTATGGATTATATTTATTCTTGTCAAGAGGAAATGATATTTCAAAATCGATGTCACTTGAATAGCAAACCTAGAATCAACAGTAATAAGGACATTTGCTGCAACAGCTTTTACAACGACAGATTGACATGACCTGAATTTTTTCAACATCGACTTCCGACGCATTAGTTTGACCAAATGTTGGATTAAGTTAAGTAAATATCAATATTTCTTATGACGAAGCGAAAACTATTATATGAATTTCTTTATAACACTATTCGCTATTACTCGTTGTTGACAGAACCGAAAATTAATGTTACTTGTCAATGGGGTTGCAACTGTTTTCATATTAACTTCCAGGTTATCATTTTTTGCGTTTGTGCAGATTGCCCCAAAGAAACAGTTACCATAAAACTGAAAAAAAAAACATCAACATCTTATAAAGTTAATTTGTTGTTATTTTACGCGTAAGAAAAGAAAAAGTATGCATAGGAAAATCGCTTACATTATTTACATTATTTGTACTTTTATTTTCATCTTCGTTGCCATATTCACAACGTTTCGGTCTTTGTACGCTCCGGCCTTCTTCAGGTGATTGGAATTTCGAACCGAACTTTTTATTTCGTCCAACGGGGTAGATTGTTCTAGATTCCACGTGCCATACCTCTTCCGGATGTCTCTGTTATTTCCGTTTAACTCAACTCTCCAAGTTTTTTTTCTTGTTCACATGGCCCAGTGGATAAAGGCGTTGGTTGGTTCCAGTGACTACACCCCGAAATTTGTGCGTTCAATATCAGGCTACAGCAGTGGGAGAACCAAAAACTCGGAGAGATGAGCCGAAGGGAAATAACAGAGACACCCGGAAGAGGTACGGCACGTGGAACTAGAACAATCTACCCCGATGGACGATATAAAGGGTTCGGCTTGAAATTCCAATCACCTGAAAAAGGCCGGAGCGTACAACGGCCGAAACGTTGTGAATATGGCAATGAAGATGAGTATAACAGTCAGAATAATGTAAATAATGTAAGTAATCATAATACCTCACCTGAGAGATATAAATAGATATTTATAGGTAAAGCAATAAGTCCACGGGCTAATAATATAAAATGTGTTTATTTTGCACAAAATGTATTTTCAACATGGAATCCTCTCTACGTTTAATTTAATGGTGAGTATTAATCGCCTGGGTTTAACATTATGGAGTGAAAGATTCATATTTTTATATACTAAAGATTAACGACGCGAGGCTCGTGAGTTACTCAAGCTAGAGAGTTGTTAGTAAAATGGTTAGGGTGAGTGATGTGAATGAAAGAAGAGGTAGCAGGAAATGGAAAATACGAGAATATGGACGATAAACAACGACCGGGCCTTATTTTGAAAGGTTAATTTTGTTGTGTTCGGGAATAGCATCCACGGGAGGGGGACTTTTTTCCACAAAGTAGCATTTCTTGGAAAAAAAGCTGCCTGAGTGGAACAATTCTCTTTACATTTAGAATACGAAGGCAATGAGGCTGATTCGACGAGGAACAATTTTCTAGTTCACTTATAAAAGACAAAATGTCACGCAACAATATTGGAATGGTCGAAATCATTAAAAAAAAAAAAATGCGTTTACTTCAAGTAAGCATATCTCAAATCTCCAGCACCATCCTTAGTGTCCTTTTAGGTTCAGTTTAACCAAAATTCGTAGTATCAATCCTCAAGTTCCTTCTACATCGTCTCCATTAATTTTGACGTGGTTCCAAGTACACCAACTATTAAAGGCACGAGCGTCATATTTATTTTTCGCACTTTCCTCAGCTCCAAAGCATTTTTTTTTACTAATTATTATTATTATTTATACGCATTGTCATTGTGTTTTCACATCAGTCGTAACTGGCAGTTTTCACAGCATGTCTCTTTCATTACATTGAAACTCAGTATTCTAGATGATTTTCCTCATGCTGTCTTCTGGGCTGTTTCGATTCCTCACGAGATTTCTAACCTCTTTGCAAGACTCTTCAGGACTATTTATTCCAAGTCTCTAGTATAATTATATTTACAGCTGTTACAATGATATCCCATGTTCCGCAGTAGGTTTATTATTGTTTAGTAAATAAAGAAAGACCAAAGACTGTCCTGCAGATAACAGTGTTAGACTTGCCATTGTTTCTTCTTCTTTTATTTCTAGTTAAAATAATAATTATTAAAAAAATAACTAGCAAAGAATGAAACTGTCAAAACACAATCTTTCACTCGGCATATCTTTAATTTCGCGGGAAGTCTCGCTAGATCAATTACGACTGAGTGGTGATTTCGTTCCTCACCGGGTGCTCCACACATTTGGCCTTGTGCCATAACTAAGATACCTTTAGAAAATCATTTGGGTACTTCGATGTGGTGCAATAGTTAGCAAGCTTGTCTCGCTAGATCAATTACGACTAAGTAGTGAGTTCGATACTTAGTGGGTGCTCCACACATTTGTTCTTGTGCCATAACTAAGATATCCTTAGAAAATAATTTGGGCACATCGATGTGCAATGGTTAGCAAGCTTGTCTCGCTTGGTCAATTACGACTGAGTAGTGAGTTCGATCCTCACTGTGTGCTTCATACGTTTGGTCTTGTGCCGCATCTAAGATACGCATAAAAAGCACTATATCACGAGTTACGTTTTTCCCCACTGGCTCCAGTGGTCAACGTTCGCTAGGATTTTGAATACTGATTTTGAAGATAGGCAGTCCAGCAGGCTTATCCTCCTGGGGGATCGGTGCGGCACTAGGTTCCTATTCTTACGTTAGTAAATATTAGTACAAGCGAGGATCAATAAGTTGCCCAGTCTGTCGTGCTATTTGGCGGTGGGGGTGGAGGAAGAAGAGATGCATTTATAACTTTCCCAAGAGTATTTGCGTGTAAGTGAATGCCACGCACTCGACTGGAATTCGAACTCGGCCCTCCGATTTCTCATTAAAATATTAAATATTAGGTTATTGTTACTATTAGGTTAATTTCTCTCTGTACTTATCTTACCAGTTCAGATAAAAAATAACTTTGTGGCGTGTCCTAGCTGTAAAGGTCTGAACTAGTTCTTTCACTAGGCATATCTCTAGTTCAGACCACTACAATGAGAACACACCAGCTGGACCTGTAAAGATACTATGATACTAAGGAAGGTTCTGGAGATTTGACAATGTTTTCTGTCATTCAGTCTCTAGCAATAACACCCAGATATCTGGCGTGAAAACGCAACTCTCTGTAATATACTTAGTTTTACCATCACCAATAAGGTTACGACTACTACTATTACTACTATGACGTCAGTAGTCTCGGTTCTTTCTTCTCTCAAATGATAATTTGCTAATTGATCCTTTACCTTTAGACATCAAAATAGAATTAAACGGAAATGTTTATTTTTTTATTGATCATTTCCACTGTCCCAATATTGTGATGTGACATTTTGCCTATTATGAGTGAGCTGGAAAATTACTAGCATTGAAAAAGTGACGAGAACTATTGTTTGCTGTCAAGGTTACCTACAGTCTTATGTAAAAGTACATACACAGAAATAAAATTATATATATATATATATATATATATATATATGTTTGTGTGTGTGTGTGCGCGCGCGTGTATGTGGGTGTGTGTGTATATTGATGTAATAGGAAAGGACAGTTAGATTGATGATCCAAAGTTCTTTAGTATTTTTCTTCTTATTAAAAAGAAACCCCAGATTACACCCCCCGCTTTCCAACCTATAAATGAGCAAAACATTCCCTTGGTTAGTTATTCCAAAGGTTTAATATTGAAATTAAATTTTGATACTTGAGTTTTAGTTTCGAAACAGTAATTTCTGTGTCATGATGGAATCATATTAAAAAAATTATGATAATATATATATATATATATATATATATATATATATATATAGCAGCACATAAAATTATATAAATAATTTTATGTATGTATGTACGTATATTCTTAGAAAAACAACCGATAACTTTGACAGTAATTAAATTAGTCGCCAACAACACACACACTTCAAACTCCGGAGTGTCTTGATATTCCTGTTCTGCCGGAAACAAAATCTAAATGAAATCCATGAGTTAACAATGTAAACACTGGATACGAAGCCGACGTCATTCTCAACTATGAGGAAATGGTGTGCCATCTTGCAACGTGGAGATCTTGTGACCCAAAATCTAGCAAGTTCTGGTAGACTTACAACGGCATCGGCCCTGAATTTTATTAGACAAATTCAGCTAAAAGAATTGCTGAGACATGTGTTGGGTTTCATTGGCAGCTAGGTACACAGGCGCTGGCAACCATGTGACTACCAAATTGTTTGAAAAGCCGATCAGAAACGATATCAAGAGCATACTTCCAAATTGATTTTGCAGCATTTTCTGTGAGCTAGTGATCATTTTTAAAACGATTTTTACTGTTCATGAAATACGGTTTTGGTTCCAATCAACAGTAGGAATGACTGCAAAAAACTTCTCCCTCCTCAAACTTAGAGATAAAACACACAGATGCATACTGGGATTTCTTCCTAGCCAATAACATAGGCCACTTCTCGGTCTCATCAGATTAAGTTATGTTCTTTCTTGTCTTGAAGCTAGAATGCTGCGATCACTTGTCTGTATCCCCTTTTTTGTGTTAACTTCATTCTTATTGCCTTATTGCTGTTGCTTTGTCTTGCATATATTGTTTGCTTTTCCTAATATTATTTTGCTCTGTTATTTTTTTTTCTTGTTATCGTTTATTGCAAATTTTGTCATTTCTGTTTGTTGGGCATTTCTGCCAATTACATTTAACCATGTCCAATTTACTCTACATATGGTTACACGGCCATCATCGACAGGGTGACAATCTCATTTGGAAGTATGCTCTTGATATCGTTTCTGATCGGCTTTTCAAACAATTTAGTAGTCACATGGTTGCCAGCGCCTGTGTACCTAGCTGCCAATGAAACCCAACACATGTCTCAGTATGAGCATCCTCTTTGTCTGCATCCTCTCCAAAACCTTATCGTTGCTTTCATGCGCGGTCCACGAAATTCTCAACATTCTTCTGGGGTTTCTTTTTAATAAGAAGAAAAATACTAAAGAACTTTGGATCATCAATCTAACTGTCCTTTCCTATTACATCAATATACACACACACCCACATACACGCGCACGCGCGCGCACACACACACACACAGACACACACACACACACACATATATATATATATATATATATATAATTTTATTTCTTACAACAGTCAATTAAATCTGACAGCTGGGATCTCGGCCGAATTAATTCAAGAACTAACGTCGTAGTCACTGATAAGGGGGTAAGGAAGGTATTTTGATGATTATCTTTCAAATGATCGAACAGTAAAAGCAGAATGCAAATATAGCTGGCTGTGTCATTTAAACGAGATGTTGAAAGTAAAACAGCAAAGGGGGGGGCATTCAATAACTCCAAACCAAAGTTAATAGTGTTTCACCACCATCGAGCAGACCCTAAATTTATTCCAGTCCTGATGAGCGGTCGTATTCTCAATAAGGCCCCTTGCTTCGAACGTCTGTTGGAACTAAAGCTCATTCCAGACTTCAAGTGGAACTTGCATATTCGTATGACCGATTCCTTGTACTGATCTGGAAAGCATCTAACTTCTCCTGCCATGCTCTAACTTTAAAAAAGTCAGATCAGATCAATAAGAGAGAGAGAGAGAGAGAGAGAGAGAGAGAGAGAGAGAGGGATTGTGTACCACCAACGTGTGGGCGCGGATTAAGGGCCTCCAGCTGACCAAACCTGTCCCCGTCACCCGCGGGACCATCGTCACTGGACTGGACTTACTGAAGGGCGGACGAAAGCGAAATTAAAGAGAGTTTTTGACGAGGCAATTGCGCGTGCATTTGATTTGGGTGGAAAACTCTGCGCAACGGAGAAGCCCATACACTTGACGAGAAGCGCCTCCTTCGCGGCTGAAAGGGAATTGAAAGAGGCAAACGTGGTTCCATCGGGCTGCCGGATGCGTGGTCTGTAGAGGTCTGCCTTGGTTACACCAGCCCGATCTTTTGCACCGGTTTGGCCGTTAGGATACTGTAGATAATGCCGTATTGCTTCCATATGGCGTATTGCTGTCCAGTTCTCACATTCTAGCCTTTACAGAGTTAAAAGTGATTATGCCGCTTTATTTCCCATCCTGCACCTTCTTTCCCCGCAGACGAAACGTCACTAGCCTCCGACCTGAGAGGATGCTTGCTCAACCATTACAAACTTAACTTCTTCAAGTCTAGGGTCAACCTACATATATCCTACATATACCCATAACATGCCCCCTCTTGTTCCCTCTTTTTACGCCCTTATAACTATCTCATTCAGTAATCCTCTACCTTGAGTGGCTCTTGGGAATTGTATTGTGTGAAGAATAATAAAAAATGCCGTTCTCTTTTAACAGGTTAACAGCTGGCAAACCGATGTTTTAAAGAATTTGAGTTCTGAGACAGTTAATCCTATTTACCAGATGCTAGCCGCAGCAGAGCAGTATTTCAACGACCAATTTTTTTTTAAAAAAAGTTTAGAAGGTTCAAGAAATGAAGTGCCAAGTCCGTTTAATATTTTTATCCAAAAGTTCCTTTATACTGGATAATGAATGACACTTAATTATTCCAAGTCAAATGGTAACCGCGGGAGACACACAGAATAGCGTCTTGTGTATTTTAATATAAACGCAAATGAAACTCTTAGGATGACACACGTAAACAGAATCATGGCGAAGCGTGTAGATTTTTTTTTTTTTTTTAAGCATTACGCCCCAAGCAAGGCGTGAAGCCACTAGGATGCAGGGGGTTGCGGAAGATTTGGAGCGAGAGCAGATAGGAGTGATAGAAGAAAGGATGAGGAGAAGAAAGGATGAGGAGAAGGATAGTGGGTAGATCAAGGTAACTGGAGATGTCGATTGACATTACATTTGAATAGTTGGAGATTATAGCCTTCAGGGAAGCAGTAACTGGGGAGGGTGTTCCACTGGCGAGAGGTGCGAGGTATGAAACTATTGGAGTAGAAGAGACGGCTACATTTGAGAGTTTCTACGGTGTAAGGGTGGGAACGGGATGCCAGCCTCGTAGGGCGATTGAATTCATGGAGTCTAGGAACCAGTGAAAGCAGCTCGTAAGAGCAGTTACCATGGAAGTATTTGTAGAAAAGACAGAGAGAGGCGACGGCGCGTCTGTGAGAGAGTGACTGCAGACGAGACGCCAGATCAGGGCCAATTAGATTACATCCGTCTCTGGATCTTGTCAAGAATTCCGAGGTAAGCAGAAGGTGCTCCAGCCCATATATGGCAGCAATACTCCATGCAAGGGCGAATGGTTGTTTTGTATATTTGAAGTATAGATTCAGGGGAGAAAAATTTCCTGGCGCGGCACAGAGAGCCAACTTTATAAGGCTTCCCGACGGTCGGCTTGGTCTGTCTGTTTTATTTTATCTCACTTTATTTTATTATTTTGAAGGCTTAAACTTGACAACGATATTCGGAACATGTTGAACTACGAGCTGAATATGTGGCATAACGTGTATGTTTTATGACTCAGGATGCCAACATGTTTTTCTTTTTATGTGCCATGTCCTTTCAAGGCGTAAGCGATCATGGCTCTCCACCTCCCTCTATCCCTTGCAGATCTCAACAAGTTCCTTCCCTCTTCCTCCAGACCACCTGCTGTCACCCACCTGCTAAATCCCGCCAGGAATGCCACGCGCTGCTTTCCCTTGTTCCTTTTTCCCTCTATTCGACCCGTGAGTATCAGATTCTCCAGGCCCTCCTACCTCATTATGTGTCCCAGAAACTTCAACCTCCTCTTCCTGATGTTAAGCATGAGCCTCCTCTTTGTCTGCATCCTCTCCAAGACCTCATCGTTGCTCTCACGCGCGGTCCACGAAATTCTCAGCATCCTTCTGTAGAACCATCTCTGTCGCCTCGAGTTTCTACTTCATCCTTGAGGAAATCGTCCAGCATTCGTTGTCGGAAAGAAGGACAGATGCCAGGAACAGCTCAGTATCCTTTTCTTTGTTAACAAAGAAATCCTCCTGTCTCGCAATATGCCTATCTTTTGGAATGGGTCCTTGGCCATCCCAATACCTCTACGGATCTCGATGTCGCATTTACCATCCTCTGTCAAGACACTTCCCAGATATTTAAACTTCTGCGTCTGCTTGATTCAAGTGTTGCTCACCTGAAAATCGCATTTCGGACTTGTCCTCTTACATTGTCTTCTTGTAATTTATGCTTAGTACTTCCTTCTCACTCTCCTTCGCTACCTTCTGTAGGAGATTTTGTAATTTCTTTTCCTTGTCTGCTATCAGTACTATGCCATCTTCGTATCTTGTGTTGTTGAGATTGTGGCCGTCAACGCTAAAGCGGTTTTTAAAATTATGACTTCAAATTAATATCCTCATCTTTGTTGCTATTTTTCTTATCTTTACAAGGAAACTTATTCAGGATTATATCATATCCGGTAACCTTGAAGGCTTTTGAACGGAATATGTATTTTGTTCAGAGAGGGGCTAATCACTAATCCTACAGTAGAAGGTCGGGGCGTAATCCGGTCGAAAAATTATAATAACAGTAACATAGACAAGAATCATAATTTCAAAGACCATTTAAATGCAACAATACCTCATCACTGAATATCCAACAGAGATTCGATCTTGTTTAAAAAGAAAAAAAACAAAAAAAAAAACAAAGAAGGAAAGAAAAGAATACGAAACAAAGAAAATGAATTATTTACACTATTTATATTCGGACTGTTGTCCTCATCTTTATTGTTTTTATCACAACGTTTCGGCCGTTGCTCCTCCGATCATCCTCAGGTGTATATCGATCTGGGTAACCTACAAAAATTTCCGAACTGAACCCTTTATTTAATCTACGAGAATAAACTGTTCTCGTTTCACTCTTCATGTCTAAAGATATTGTCTAGTTCTTATTTTTATTTAGCACAGTTCAGTAATTGCTCGCCCATTGAGTTCAAGTACACACTGTTCCATCGAGGGATTGAACTCACAACCACTATATCACCAAATTCACAAGCCAACACTTTTACCCACTGTGAATATTTCGGTCAAGATAATGTATTGAATGTGCGGAAAATCTGTTCATTGGCCATTAATATTTAAAGAAACGCTAAATTCGACTGAATTATTTCGATATTTTTAGATTTGAATTTTATCGATTTTCTTAAAGTAACAAGACAAATCCCAATTCATAATGCACATATATTTTTCCTCCAGGGTTAAGAATTCCAAATTAACAAATTCAGTTTAGGAGATAAGGGAACTATATATAGTTTGCAATATGAATCGTTCTGTTCAACACTGTAAGACGCTTCAAAACCCAAAACATTAACCGAAGAACCAAAGAGTAATGTTCTATTTAAGCCTTGTCATTTGGTTGTCACTCATGGCGCCCAACCCATTCGGAGACGTTTAAACTATCAACTGTTCACAGAGTGCAATGGGTAAATTGTCACCATTTTATATTTTTAATTTCGCGCATGCGCGTTTTTATATATATATATTTTTTTTATTTTATTTTGTCCACTGCACAGTATAGTAGGGTCAGTCGGTTATCGTCTGAGAAAAAAGGACATCATGATGTAATTCACTCCGCCAGAAATTTGGAAACGGCATACTCTACTGCTTAGCATTCGCACCGGAAGTTCCAATACGAACATTTCAAAGTGTTTGGGTATCAATCTGAGGACAGTGCAGAGAATTCAAAAAGAGTTAGATGATATATCCAGTCAACATCATGGTGTTTGGAGAGATCACTACTGATGGCGAAGTTATGCCTGCATTCATCTTCCCACAAGAGCTCAGATTCAATACGGAGGCCTACATCAAGTGCCTTGAGGAGGTAGTACTGCCCTGGGTCAAGAGTGGGGCTGCTGGGAGACCCTATGTCTGGAACCATGCCACAAAAGCAAGAAAACCCAGTCATGGCTGTCAGACAATTTCTGTGACTACATCACCCCTAACATCTGGCCACCTAACTCCCCAGACTGCACCCCCTTGATTATTATGTGTGGGGCGCAGTTGAGCTAGTGACCAACAAAACTCCTTGTAACACCAAAGATGAACTGAACGTGAGAGTTATAGTAGTATTCACCAACTTAAACAAGGGGCCGTCCAGAAGAGTTGCGGGAGATTCCGAAGTCGTCTGCAGTCCGTGGTTGAAGCTAATGGCGATTTTATTGAATAAATTTACTCCTTACTATTTCAATATATTTTTGTGTAATTTTGGTAAATATATCTGTTAAAATAAAATGTTAGTGTTATTTTCATTTTTGCCTAATTTAGACGACAATTTATCCATCTCACCCTGTACATTCACTTTCTCAGAACAATGATTTAACATGGTTTCGGTTGAACGAACCATGGTCTTAGAGAGGACCATCCTTCTTCGAACCTCGTCAGACTGGCGTTACAGAATCCCTAACAAAGAACTGTACCAAATAACAGAAGCCACATCATTTGAGGACTTTCATCAACAGCAACAACTAAAATGAATGGCATATGTGACTCGAGGAGAGAATAATCGTGATGTTGATGTTCCACACGGCTTCAAATACAAACACTCAGTGGTTGAAAATGACTTTAAAAAAAAATAAAGCATGTAGGTCTTAATGAGGACAATCATTTTTCGAACCCCGTTGACTGACGCTACAGAATCACAAAGAATTGTTCGAAATAGCAGAAACCACATAACTTGAGGATTTTCAACAGCTAAAATGGATAGTACATGTAAGTTGAGGTGAAAATAATGACATCATCAAGATTGTGATGTTTCACACAACCTCGAACGAAAGGTTAGGAAGGAAATCCCCTTCAGAAATAGAAAGAGCGATAACGATGAGTGAAATTGAAAAACTTATTTTCCTGGAAAGTTGTTGTAATAGAAAGATTTTTGAAAATTTCAAACGGCACTGACTTTTTCGTCGATGAATGACGAATGTTTCCTTATAAGGAAACGGGTTATAATTCCATTAAAATTGGATTCAGCTATTTTCCAACGTATGGATTTCTTGGATAACGAAATTTTTACTCATTCTTCCATGTTAGTTCTTTCATTTTTTTTTTTAATTTTTATTTCTGGAATATCAATCAGGGTTGTGCTTTAATTTTGACCATAACTAATGACCTTAGCTTCTTTGGGCCAGAGAATATCTGTGTGTTTTCTAATACTAATTAACAGGAAATATCGAGGAAGTATTGTAACAGACAACGTAAAATGTGAAACCGAAATACGAAGGCACATTTTAATAGCGAATGATCATTTTGAAAATCATCCAAAACAAGAAAAACTTGTTAGAAACAAAAGAAAAGACTGCTAAACTTCTATGTAATATCAATCCTCCTATATGGCACCGAACGCTGAACAATTTCCTTGCGTACGAAGACGAGTTTTGAGGCAACAGAAAATGTGGTTCTATAGATGGATACTGGGAATACTATAGACGGGGTATTTAAGCAACGAGAAAGTTTTAAGTAAGTTGAACGCTTGGTTAACTTTGCATGAATATTGGCCATTTTTTTCACACACACATCGGCCACGCTTGCAAAATATTATTCACACTTTGAGAAAAGGATCAATAAATACAATCGATGCAAAATATCTTAGCTGTGTTTAATAATAATAATAATAATAATAATAATAATAATAATAAAAATAATAATATATTAATAAATATACATATATACAGTTGCTAATATCTAGTTATTTGATTTACCCACCTCTATATGTTGTATATATACATACACATATATATATATATATATATATATATATATATATATATATATATATATATATCACAAATATATATATATATATATATATATATATATATATATATATATATATATATATATATATATATATATATATATATATATATATTTGTGAGTCTGTGTAGATATATATGGCTGGATCCAGGCCTTCGTAGATTGAAGCTGTTATTAGCAGAATTTTGATCTGAATTTGTCATTGTATAATATTTGAACTCCGTAGTTAAATGAGAAATAACTGGTTTACGTTAAATTCCGCGGAAGTAGATCATTCTGATAGATAAATATTTGTTGTATAAAATAAACAGATATTTTCTTAAGAAATTTTGTTTAGTATGCCTTCAAAAAGCTAAATAAAGTACAAAAAAAAAAACAGAAACATTTCATTAGAAATAAAGAAAAGGATACTGAACTGTTGTGTAATATCAGTCCTGCTATTTGGTATTGAATGATGGACAATCTTCTCACAGATGAAGAAGAAACTTGAAACAACAGAAATGTGGTTCTACAGAAGACTACAATGGACCGAACATGTGATCAACGGTAAAGTTTTAGAGAAAATGGAAACAAAAAGAACACTTATACATAGAATCAGAAAGAGATGACTGACATTCTGAAACATCTAGTAAGAAAAGGGTTTGGAGAATTTGACACTCATAAAGCATACTGAAGGCAAGAGAGGCAGAGGGTAACAACGAGTATTCTACCTAATGAGTTTGTATTAATGGATGGCAGGAGATGAGGTATAGTAAAAAACGAACATTGATAATAGCTACAAAGGATAGGATATTGTGGAGGGCCATGATCGCTAACCTTACTGAAGGAACATGGCACATAAAATAAGAAATTTACTAGCCAGTTAAAGGAGGGTACAGCTGGGTGATACTATAATATGATATCTAACGCGGCATTTGCGACATACCGTAAAGGACGATGCATTTATTATTGCTAGAAAACGCTCAGGAAAACCAAAAATGAATTAATATTTTTTTAAAAAAATGATATCAAATCAATTTACAAACATTAAAATCACTATTTGATGTTTAATTTGTATAATTTTTTTTTTAATGATTATGATTTTTAATACATAATCAGTTCACTGTTCACTTCCTTTAACCCTAACCCTAAATCCTAATCCTAACCCTAGCTCCTAAACCAAATATCTAGCCCTCCTAACCCTAACCCTAGCTCCTAAACCTAACTTCTAACCCTAACTCCTAACCCTAACCCTAACTCCTAAATCTAACTCCTAAACCTAACCCCTAAACCTAACTCCTAAACCTAATTTCTAATCCTAACCCTAATTCCTAACCCTAACATATTTCATATTTCCAACAGTCGGCAAATGCCATACCATAGTAGAAAATGAATAATAGATATCATACTATAACAGAAAATGGACGTTAGATATACTATAGTAGCACCCATAGCTGTTTTCATGATGTAAGAATAAAATAAAAAAAAGATCTGGCCAATAAAACAGGCAAGTGCTGTGCATAGAGCGCATGGGATCTTTGTCTCGCTATTGATAATTGGTCCGATCCTTATCGCTAATATACCGTATATACTCGTGTATAAGCCTACTTCATGTAGGCTTATACACTTATAGAACCTGATTTTTTATATAGCTCGTGTATAATGTGACACCCACCAAGCTTCTGAGCAATACTAGTCGGTCTATCGTAATCAAATATTGCTGCATTTAGCATCATATTTTATAGCAAATAAATGATCTGCATTCTTTTTTGTACTACTCTTGGGTATGACAATAAACTACATCTGGCAGCAAGGTATCTGATCGGGAAGTTTGAGGTTTTGAGGAGCATAGAACCACCCCTTAACTGCTGTTGTTCCCAGGTCCACCCTGACCGGGGATGGTAGCACCTGTTAGCTATGGGCAAATAGTGATCCCCCCGCCCAAACAAAAACGAAGCAAAATGAAAATATAAAAATACATTTTTTATCATTTCACCCTATCTCTGTATAGTGCAACTGGACACCAAAAATGCATGATTTTTAACATCAAAAAATGACCAGCCTCCTATTTTTGGCGTAAAAAAACTGCTTACTGAAATTCGCACTATACTCGGGTATATACGGTTTGCTTGAATTAAACTTGGTATATGTAATGACAAAAATACGCAGGTATAGCTTTTAAGAAAGATTTATTCAACTGAGAATACAAGGTTCGCGTATACTTTTGTCATTACAGATGCGATTATGCATTACGCTGGTAATTTTAAATTTTTATATATATATATATATATATATATATATATATATATATATATATATATATATATATAGTCAAACTTAGAGCCAGACAAACCTACCAAGGTTTCACCTAAGCGGATCGTCAGGGATGGCTCTCTAAGTTTAACTAGGTCTGCTCGACTCATTGTATTAAGCACTTTATTTAGTTGTTTTGGATACACGCATGGGGTTTTTTTCTTTGGACCTTGAACTCGTATGCTGGACGATTATTTTCGGTTAACGTACATGTTCTTGGTTCTTTCTTTTTTTTTACACCGTTTTTTTCCCTTTGGTATTGGCTTGTTTATTTGCAAATCAATACATCGAAGGTTTTCCGAGTGAGTATAGTTTCTTATACTTATAAGATTTCTATTAATAATATATATATATATATATATATATATATATATATATATATATATATATAACTGTGTGTGTGCGTGCGTGCGTGTTTCATGCTTGAACACTATTTTCAGGCCATAAGATTGCACATGAAGATGGACTGAAGATTGTATTCAAGCATAAATCAGACTGTCGCCACTTGGTGTTGACCACAGTGTCCACATTTATATTTACATAGGCTCTATCCCTGCTATTGAGCACTTTTATCCTTAAATGTAGCATGCTTTAAAACGATATTTTTCTCATATGCACGTATGAATATAAATTATTCGTTAACAGGCAAAAAGACGCTGAAATGGTAGTTGTTCAAAAGGTCGCATAAAAAGGCAGCAACCCTGTAACTCTTTTAAATCTTTCTTCATGAATATAATGATTTTTATACATCTTGTTATTCACACTTGAACCGGAATTAACAACAACTTATTCTGCTTACGTAAAATAAAAGTAAGTTTAACGATCAAAATTTTCCACTGAAAAAAAAAAAGAAGACATGAAAAAAAAAAACATTTTAAAAATAGAGGGTGATGGGAAATGGGGGAGGAGAAAGAGAGTGTTGACATCTGCCGGGGAGTGTTGTCAGCATGTCTTTCAACAAAAGGAAATTGCCTGGGCGACCTTGACAGGCTCAACATTTGCCGAATCAAAGCACTAGATTGAGAACATTTACATAATTCTTTTCAAAGGAAATTTACAAAAAAATCTATTTTAAAGTTGTGGTTTCATAGAAGTTTGCGGATAAAAATTTGGAGAGAATTACAAAACGTGATATTGCTGCCACTTGTCACAACTCGAGCAATTTCTACTTTCTAGTCCTCCTCCTCTTTCTTCTCCTTCCCCTCCTCCTATTATTATCTTATAATTCTGTCTCACCACCCCACACCTTAGTTCCTTTGCATGTACGTTACGCCCTGTCAATACCTTATAAATAATGGACTCTTCCATTTTGATTCCATGGAAAGAAAGAAAAAGGAAAAGTTTCACGAGTACTACTAACTATTATTACCACTACTATTACTACTACTACTACTTATTATTATTGTTGTTGTTATTATTATTATTATTATGAAGAAGAAGAATAAGAAAAAGAAGAAGAAAAAGAACAACAACAATAACAACCACCACCACCAACAACAACAACAACAACCACCACAAACCGCCATCATCCTGATTTATGTTGTATACGCATTTCTTTCTGGGTCCCAAACAGAAACCTACGGTCAGAAATAGCTGCATAACTTTTTCCACTGATTTTTTTTTTTTTTAAACAAACAAAAAGAAACCTAAGATCACATACATTTTACATAGATAAAGCCTTTTCGTAATGTGTGAGTTGCACTTTGAGTACAACTGTTGAGTACAACTGTTGAGTACAACTGTTGAGTACAACATTTCTATTTCTTTAAGCCATGTGCTACCAGGAATCCCTTTAATAAGTTTTATCGCAACTTCTTCCAATTAATCCGAGGGCTCCAACTACAACAGGAATTATTGATACCCTCATGTGCCTCAATTTTTAGATTTACACTTCAAGATACTTGTATTTTGATAGCGTTTTTTTTTTTTTGGAGGGGGAGATCTTCGAAGGTACATTACAATCTGCACGGACTACTGTCATATCAATAAGAAAGCACATTCTGTTATTTTGGTCCTTGATCATGATGCCTGGGCGATTATTATTATTATTATTATTATTAAAATCTGAATTATATGTTTATTATTATTATTATTGTTATAAATCAATGGAGGCCAAATATATATATTTTTCTAAATATTTGCAACGTAAACCGATTCTTTTTTTAATTACTTGTTCATCCATATCATTGAGAAACTTTGCAGTTGTTATCTCTGCCTCTGATCTGGAAGATCGTCGAAATTCATTTTTCATTTTTCCTTAAATTCTCAGACTGAATCGGAGAAAAGAATAAAATATAAATTATGTCTTTATTTTCACTTTTCCTCGAGTTCAGATTGCCGACCGCATAAATCATTCAACATGTCAATTCATCCCACCCCAAATTTTTAAACAGCTATGTCATCAACGACTACCAAAATTGTTTTAGGCTATTACGCAATAATTCAATGAAATTTAACGTTAACGTTTGATTTGTGTCACACGTCGCTGGCACGAAGTCACGAAGTTTCAACCGTGACCTTGAGAGGTTTTTAGATTTTCTAAATGCATACGTGGAGAAAACTCTTAATAATATGTACTGGACTCAAAACAGATCTTGTCAAAATAGAATTTGCACCCAGCTTCCTTTAGAGAAGCCAGGTGCAGAGTTAACCTGAGAGATGACCTTTTAGCTGGGAGCGGGGAACCAGGATTCACTTGCTGTCAGATCTGCTAATCACAACGTGGTGTGGAGAAAGCTCCTTGTGGGATGTACTGGACGTTGCACTGAGTTTCCTGCATTCAGATTAACCAGTTGCAGGCTTGGGCCTTTTAGCCAGATTCACCTGATGTCAGTGGCCGCACCGACCTGTGAATACTTGATTAACCCAGCTGCATTTAAGACGTGCGTATGTGAAAAGAACCGGGTGAGAGATAGAGATATAAACACCCATCCCAGACAGTCTCTCGCGTCCGCACAGGAATATAGAATCCACGTTCGGGCCAAACACACAGAAAGCTGACGCTAATTGACCAATTACTGAAAAAGTAAAAAAAAAAAATACTTAAATTCATTGAACAGCATAGAAATTTTTTCATCTACAAAACAAAAATAAACTCTAGTGATGCTAACTTCCAGGGGATTGACTCGTTCGCCAAAACACGATTAACATTCTCTGCTATCATGAAGTGGAAGGATTATATTGAATCAATTGCTAGGTCTGCTGCTAGAAAAGTTGATTCACTGTATCGGGCTAGACAATTTTTCTTGCCATAATTTATTTTAGATATTTATAAGTCTACTATTCACCTATGCTTTGAATATTGCTGCCATATATGGTTCGGTTTACTACAGTTCACCAGATGAGAATTTCCTTGATCAAAGATCTGTTTATAAAATCTCGTTTTGAATTCCTTGCTTCTTTTATATGCCGTCTTCTTTTAGAGCGGGGGCTATCATGGCTCTCTACAACTTCCAAATTTTTGTTGTAAGTAACTTTCCCCCTTTACCAACCCTCTTTACATTTGTTCTGCTATCAATTTTGTTCCCTCCTTCTTCTCTTTCTGTGAATATGAAGTTCTTCCAGGTCTCAGTATGTGTCCAAGAAAATCCAGTTGTCTTATTTCTGACGATTAACAAGTTTCGCTACAGTTCCCAGTCACCTTAAAACTTCCTTGTTATTCACATGTTCTGTCCACTGTATTCTCAATATTTGTCAATAGAAGCACATCCCTTTCGGCTCAAGTTCTGTTCTTCACCCGTGAGAACATTGTCCAACATTCATTACTATTTAGGAGATTAAATATTACATAGGAGTTCTGCGATTTTGTTTGTTTGTTTGTTTATAACATTTCCATATCTCTTAATAGTTTGCTTAGTTTCTGAAAGGTAACTTTTGCCATTCCTATACGCGATCGTATTTCTGTCTCAGATATTCCGTCGTCTGTTAGGGTACCGCCCAATTTATGTAAGTGCTTGATTTTGATGTCCCCTATAATAGATTACATCTTATGATGTCTCTTTTGCTGATATTATAAACGCGCGTATGGTAGCACGAGAAAACAAACGAAATAACAAATACCGCTGGTGAAGCGAAAAGAAAAGAAGACAGGAATTCTTTGTATTGTCGATATAGAGGATCAAGGCGGAATGTCTCTTTGTGGGCAAAGGAATCGATTTGGAGAAAGTGGAAAGTCGCTATGGCCTGGAGTTGATGTGTGTGTTGGGTCAGTTTGCCCAAATCTGTTGTGGTGACGTTGGCAGCTTGCCCGTTCATCGCGACTGCTTACAGTGCCGTGAGTGGTGTTCTTAAAAAGTAGATGGGGTGTCTCATGATTCATCGTTTTTTGTCCTGGTTAGGCTTTAACGGCAACGTTTGTGATTGGCTCCTTTTATACTGTTTTCTTTTCTTTTTTTTTTCTTGAGGAGAATTTTTTGTGAGCCGGATGTGATGCTCGCAGCGCCAGCGCAGAGGGCGACTTTTTATTTTTGGTTTTGCGTTCTTGGATTTAGAGCGAATCAGAACGTGATCTAATTTGAAGCAGAGCATAACATTCACAACCGTGCATTCTGTCTTCTTACAGTTAATAGTTAGTTGTTTCTTCTTGCTTTCTTCTATCCTCATGTCTAATCGTTCTTTCAGTTTTTTTCTGATATTACCATCACCACAGTGAGATAATCATAGTTTGTTATTCATATTATATCCGTCAATAATAAATCCTGGTAGGTCTTCTAATTATTTACTGAAGCGTAAAAAAGAAGTTTTACACCGACTTTAAAACACAAACATGTGTTACAGTCTTTAACGTACCCATTTTCAAGGGGAGATAAATCGATAAAGCTATTATATAAAATCTGTCATCATTTACATCTGTCTACGATGAAACTTACTTTTTACAAACTGTCATACGACTGGTTTGATTTATCTGCCCTTGGTCAGTAGGTTACCTGTAATTAAATAATTATCACTCTTACACTAAAATCGGTGTAATATTAACAATCCGAGTTCAAATTCCGGCTTTGACGTCTATTGCATTCACTTTCACATAAATACTATGGTTAGAAATTAACTTTCAATCAGTATAAGAGAAGGAAAACTCTAAATTCCACACCATCAGATGAAGACAGCAACGGGAAACCATCACAGTATCATTCTCAAAAATGAATAATAATTCACAGATAATGAAGAAAAAAGAATCTGTGGAGAGCCATGATTGTCTACATCCTAAAGACACATGACATTCAAAAAACATGTGTTCACACTCCTCAGCGATCTTTTTAGCAGGATTAGGGGTTTATCACCTGTTTCCTGATTAAAATTGGGTTTCCGCTTCCTTCTAAAGTATTCTTATTTTCTTTCACTCCCAGTAACCACTTGCGTCTTAGTGGCATTATCAGCTTGCATGGGGTGAATTGATTAAAAAAATGAAAAAGTTTGTGAATATCTCATAGAATGTTGACCAAACAGACATAGACGTACAAATTGTACATTTCTGATTTATCTACCGAGAAAACTAGAGGAGCGTGGAGAAATTATTAACATAAAAGCCTTTTGCAAAAGATGTGGCTTCCCCCGCCTCAACCCCGAAAATTATTTGATCATCCCCTGGGAAGTCGGCGTGAAATAATTTTTAGTGCGAAAATTCTTTTCACGCATGAATGATATATATATATATATATATATATATATATATATATATATATATATATATATATATATATACACACACACACACACACATTTCTTGGACAGATAATGAGGAAAGAAGGCCTGAAGAATTTGACACTTACAGGACATAATGAAGGCAAGAGGAAAGCAACAGTAAAAGACTTGTGTAAATGGTTGACATAACAAGGCGTGGAAGGGATGGCAAAAACACAAACATTGCTATGAACAACAAAAGAGAGGAAGTTGTGGAGAACCATGATCACCAACAGATATATAAAAGAGGAACATGTTCCTCGTGTGAAAAATGCAATCAGCGAGTTATATTTACTTTGCACTAATGCCTTGGGGAAACGACGTGGGCATGAGCCAATTTCTAACCCCACCATGGATGAAAGAGTACGGCAGACTGGATTCTTTAGTATTGGTGGGTTAACCATCCAAGTAGAAGGAGAACTCGAAGTTCAAAATCAGCGTGAAGAGGAATGTGCTGCGTCAGGGTATCTTGCCCTAGACCCACTCATTGTTGCGGTGAATGTGGTGCCCCAGTGAGTTACAACATGGCTACGGTACATGTGATGCCCCAGTGAGTTACAACATGGCTACGGTACATCTGATGCCCCAGTGAGTTACAACATGGATGCGGTACATGTGGTGCCCCAGTGAGTTACAACATGGCTGCGGTACATGTGGTGCCCCAATGAGTTACAACATGGCTGCGGTACATGTGGTGCCCCAGTGAGTTACAACATGGCTGCGGTACATGTGGTGCCTCAATGAGTTACAACATGGCTGCGGTACATGGGGTGCCCGAATGAGTTACAACATGGCTGCGGTACATGTGGTGCCCCAGTGAATTACAACATGGCTGCGGTATATGTGGTGCCTCAATGAGTTACAACATGACTGCGGTAAATGTGGTGCCCGAATGAGTTACAACATGGCTACGATACATGTGGTGCCCCAGTGAGTCGCAACATGCGATTGTAAATTGTCATCTAAATTATGCAAAAATGAAAATAACACTAACATCTCATTTGAACAGATATATTTACCAAAATTACACAAAAATATCTTGAAATACTAAAAAGTAAATTTATTCAATAAAATCGCTATTGGCTTCAACCACGGCCACCACACAACTTCGGAATCCCCTACATCTCTTCTGGACGGCCTCCTTGATTAAGTTGGTGAATGTTGCCATAATCTTTGTCTTTAGTCCATCTTTAGAGTTACAAGGAATTTTGTTTGTCTATCGGGCAACTGTACCCCACACATAATAATCAAGGGGGTTGCAAGTCTTGGGAGTTAGGTTGCCAGATATAAGGGATGATGTGGACGCAGAAATCGTCCGACAGCCATGACTGGGTTCTCATGCTTGTGTGGCATGGTGCAGAGTGCTGTTATCAGACATAGGGTCTTTCTGCAGTCACCCTCTTGACCCAGAGCAACACTACCTCCTCGAGGCACTTGATACAGACCTCCGTGTTGAGTCTGAAGCCTTTACAAAGAAATTCGGGAGTTCTTTTCTTATCAGAACGATTAGAGTGAATTTTCCAAGCTGCTATACCTTCGTAATCACCATTAGACTCATCCAACTCTTTCCACTGCACTTTCCTCAGATCGACGCCCAAACACTCTGAAATGTTCGTATTGTAAGCAGTACAGCATGCCGTTTTCAAATTTCTGGTGGAGTGAATTGCGTTATGGTGCTCTTTTTCTCACAGACGGAGCCCAACAGACCAGTGACGTAGCTAGATTTTTTGCCACCCAGGACGGCCCTCAAGTTTGCCACACCTCCCCAAAGGAATACAATATTACAATGCACATTAACCTGTAAAGTTTT
>CAHIKZ030000256.1:1570000-1650000 GCA_903632075.3 Acanthosepion pharaonis
GCTAGAGTTTAAACTATCTCAGTTAAATGCTATCAGAAGACGAGTGGCCAATAACCCATGGGCGTTACTGGATGAACAGAAAGATCTGTTTCATGAAAATCCAAAATTATAGGGAAGAGTTTTCGTAAATGATCATCAAGAAACCGGACTGGGTGATTTCGATAATATTAACCGCATTATTCTTCAACGTACGTATCTCCATTGGGAAAACCGAAAAACACAAGGATCTTCGCAACAAACATGTATCTGAAAAAGGAATCCAAAGTATTGTTTTTACACGCTGTTTTTACACCTAAAAAAAGGCGACACCGAAGTTAAATTTAAAATTAATTCTAAAAAAAAAAAAAAAAAACGTTATTGAAATTTCATTTTAGTCTTAATTCCAAGTTAATAAATTAAATTTAAGACAAGCTTTTGAGGAGTAATGGATAGCGGCTCGGATTGAGAAATCGGAGAACCGAGTTCGAATTCCGGTCGAATCCATTACATTCACTTACATGCTAATTAGCTAATACCCTTAGGAAAGGTATGAATCTACTTCTTCTCAGCTATAGGTAAATAGTAGGATAGACAGGGTTCTGTAGCCTTGGATAGAAACCGGTCTACCGCAGAAAGAGATGGCAACCTACTGCGGGAAAAAATCTGCATTGTCAGTCAAATCAAAAGACACATGATCGCCTAAGCGTGTATCACGCATGGCATTAACAAAAATATGTAGTGTCAAAAGGAATGGTTTTTCCCTTGACACCACGATTATTTTAACTACCTTTACTCATCGGCAATATTTGTTTGATGATTAGAATTGTAATACAACCTACTGTCGGAGTTACCTCCTCCTTCTATCCTTGAACCAGCAGAGGAACAGGTCTCTCTCTCTCTCTCTCCTTCCCAACACGTCATCCCGGCAATGACAAACAATCAAGTTGGCATCCCGGCAACGACAAACGACCCACAGTTGGCAACCCGGCAACGACAAACAATTGGCAACCCGGCAACGACAAACAATTGGCACCCCGGCAACAACCAACACGTGGCACTCCTGGCAACTACCAACATCAACTCCAACAGCAATGATCCTGCCAGCAGCCAACAACAACAATCAACTTCAACAACCAACGGCGATCATCCCGGCAACAATCAACTTTGACAACCAACAACGATGATCCTACCAGTAACCAACAACAACAATCAACTTCAACAACCAACAGCGATCGTCCCGGCAACAATCAACTTCGACAGTCAACAACGATGATCCCGGCAAGAACTCACATCAGCTTCAACCCCAACAACCAACAACGATGATCCTGGCAACTACCAACACCAACCACGACCATCTTTTATTTCCTTTTCTTTTTAAAATAACTTATCTTATATCCTACACATGCTTCGTTTGTTAACGAGGAGGGGGGCGCCCGGGCGCCCGCTACAAGTGGTGACCCCGACGTGATCTGACTTGGCTGGACAATATGGCGACACAACGCAAACGAGGCATATTCAACGCTTAGCAACCAGCAGACCTGCAACACCATTTTCTACGAACTAACACATCTTCTGGACTGAAACAGATAAAGTGTGAACCCAAACCACTGGACGACTCACTGTCCCATTATATACGATTGGTGATTCCGAACCACTGAAGTCGACCCACTGTCCTTTATTTTCAAAACAAATTTTGGAAGCGACACACAAGTTTCACAGGAATGAATCTACAATTTTCTCTGGACGACTCACTGTTCCATTACGATGCGACATCACTGAGGATTTGCATGCACGTAATTCGTCGCTATTAATCTTGCAAATTCCGTTCTCTTTCAACACATGCTACTGGTCATAGCATTTCGCATCTTCTTCCATTCTGAAACTCAAAAAACGTGCGCATTCATTTTTCCTACACCACGTGGCGACATCTTCACGCCACCGCTTCCTTCCCATGCTTCAGACCTTCTTTTCGGACGACTCACTGTTTCGAAAAACATTTTCAACGGTTGCAACCTGACGACAACACAAGCAAATTTCGTGAATCACGCATCTCAATCACACTTCTGACACATTTTCTTTTCAGTTCACAAGAACAATAATCAAAACTTCCATTAACTTTTTTCTCTTGTATATATTAAAAGTTGACATTTCATTACAACTTTTAATCTGGTGCGAGGTATTGTCGGAGTTACCTCCTCCTTCTATCCTTGAACCGGCAGAGGAACAGGTCATTTCGACCTTGACCTCTCATTGATGCCCCTTACACACTGTTAACACGTCGGAGGGACTAGCAAATCCCTTTTAGTTGGGTTATATTACAAACCTAGTTGTAATATACTACTAGTCATTTTTAGACCTTAGTTCTCTTTAGCTAACCTGCTAGGATTTTATTATAGAGACTTTACGGTTAGCTTAGCCAATTTCTCTTGCTGGTCTCTTTTACCACAACACAGCTGCTTCTCACTAAATACAAGGAGGCGGTCGGCGACCGAAACGGTCGGCTACGCAGGCCCCTTGGACTTCATTGCGCTGTGTATTAAGTTACGCTCCCATTTTTTTTGTCTGCCAACTTGACGGTAGTTGAGAACTTTCTTTCTTTCTCTCTCTCTCCTTCCCAACACGTCAAGTTGGCATCCCGGCAATGACAAACAATCAAGTTGGCAACCCGGCAACGACAAACAATTGGCACCCCGGCAACAACCAACACGTGGCACTCCTGGCAACTACCAACATCAACTCCAACAGCAATGATCCTGCCAACAACAACAATCAACTTCAACAGCGATCATCCCGGCAACAATCAACTTCGACAGTCAACAACGACATCAGCTTCAACCCCAACAACCAACAACGATGATCCTGACAACTACCAACACCAACCACGATCATCTTTTATTTCCTTTTCTTTTTAGAATAACTTATCTTATATCCTACACGTGCCTCGTTTGTCCACTACAATTAATTAATACAATAATTAATCTGGATTGGAACAACTATTACTTACTTTTAGTTTAATATCGCAAAAAAGCAATGGTGTGTGTGTTTTTTGACGTGTTCTGTGATTTATTGACAACTTGGTGTTAGGTAAATTTAATTAATGGGAATATAATTAAAAAATGAACTGTGGACGACAACGTGAACGCCTTTTTTATTTTTAAACTACCCAGTAATCTTAAAAGATTAAGAAAATATTTTAAGCAATCTAATATTTTATTAGATTTTAATTGCTTTGGTTTTATAAACTTACTTACTTAAGATGTTAGAAAATTAGCAATTAATTTTAAATTTATTATAGGTCTTTTATTTTCTGATAATGTCGTGTACGGACCTCCGTACTTACAACAATCATCATGTTAATACACATATAAAAACATTAAAATTGTTCCTAAAATTTTGGGTTCCATTAAATTGGTATGAGCGTCTTCATTTATTGTGATTTTCTAAGTGCAGTTTAGACGTGGCACAAGGCCGAAGGCGTGGAGCACACAGTGAGAATCGAACTCACTGCTCAATTGTAACAGTTCAAACGATACAAACTTACTGACCATTACAACACGTCGAAATGCCCAACTTTCTTCATTTGTGATTAGTAATTGGTTTCCATTTAATAATAATATCCCTTGGTCGCTACACATTCATACAGATTTTTAAAAGTTTATAAATTAATCTAATTAAAATTTTAAAAAAAGAAAGCAATTCTTGCATAAAATCATTAATCATCGACATAAAAATTCTCGAGACAATAGTGTTTATATTTTATTCGTAAAATAGATTAAATTTTTCGAATTAAATAAGGTCTTCGTTTAATTGCATTTTTTGTTTCGATTCAAAGTAGATTTTATGTAACTGAGACTCCAGTTTGATAAAAAGAAGTTGATGATTTAAATTCTCTGAAGAATGTCCGTATGAAAAATATAAACACTTAGTTTATATCTTTTTATAAGGACATTTTTGCTACAAAAAGAAGAAATTCCCGAAATTTCATGAAATTAAATAAGCGTGAGTTGGTAACAGATGAAAAAAAAACCAACTTTTTTCCAAAGATTTCTAAAAAAAAGAAAAAAAAAAGGAAATGTTCCTAAAATAATTTCATTCATTTGAGAATAAATCCTGAAAGTTTTATTAAAGTCCAAGGAGTATCTGATTTTTGCAAGAATTTCCAAATGTTTTCTTTACCTCAAATTTTCAAACTCAAATTTCCCGCACAAATTTATGGTTCCGCATTGACGCCAGAAAAAACAAGATTTTTACCATAATGTCCAAGGTTATAAACGGGATAAAAAAAATTAATTTTTATATAAAAAAAATCCTTTGGCCATTCCTCTTAATATTAATAACACAAAGATTTTGACGGTAAAATTTTGTTTTTATGTTTTGTGCATTTGTTTCGCTACGTATATTCGTTTTTATCAAATTTTTGGAGGTATCTGTTTTACAGACAGGTGCAGAGAAAATGAAAGGCTATCTAGGAACATAACAGTAAAAGAAAAAAAAAGCAAATGGTGGTATATTATTTCCGAAAAATATTCTACTGACAGGGAATTCATTTCTATGAGTAAAATCAATACACTTCGCTGTGATAGAAAGAAAAGTCATAATGAAAGAAGAGTATTATATGCACTTCTTTGTGGCTTACAGAATTTATACTCCGCAAGTGTCAGAAACAAAAATAGACTAAAAATGAAAAAAAAAGAAAGGAATTTGGGATTTCTTTTCAAGGAAATATTTTCATTAAACATTTTACTGAATCAATTTATTATTAAACGCAAAAAAACAGAAAGTAACTATTTTAAAGAGTAACAGGACAAAATCCCAGATGACGAAAACACAACGGACAAATACCTAGTGGACAAAATTATCCCAAAGGTGGACAAAATCCCAGCCTATTATCCCAAAGGTGGACAAAATCCTAGCCTATTATCACAAAGGTGGACTAAATCCCATTGTATTATCCCAAATGTGGACAAAATCCCAGCCTATTATCCCAGAGGTGGACAAAATCCCATTCTATTATCCCAAAGGTGGACAAAATCCCAGCCTATTATCCCAAAGGTGGACAAAATCCCAGCCTATTATCCCAAAGGTGGACAAAATCCTAGCCTATTATCACAAAGGTGGACTAAATCCCATTCTATTATCCCAAATGTGGACAAAATCCCAGCCTATTATCCCAAAGGTGGACAAAATCCCAGCCTATTATCCCAAAGGTGGACAAAATCCCAGCCTATTATCCCAAAGGTGGACAAAATACCAGCCTATTATCCAAAAGGTGGACTAAATCCCATTCTATTATCCCAAATGTGGACAAAATCCCATTCTATTATCCCAAAGGTGGAAAAATACCAGCCTATTATCCCAAAGGTGGACAAAATCCCAGCCTATTATCCCAAAGGTGGACAAAATACCAGCCTATTATCCCAAAGGTGGACAAAATCCCATTCTATTATCCCAAATGTGGACAAAATCCCAGCCTATTATCCCAAAGGTGGACAAAATCCCAGCCTATTATCCCAAATGTGGACAAAATCCCAGCCTATTATCCCAAAGGTGGACAAAATCCCAGCCTATTATCCCAAATGTGGACTAAATCCCATTCTATTATCCCAAATGTGGACAAAATCCTATTCTATTATCCCAAAGGTGGACAAAATCCCAGCCTATTATCCCAAAGGTGGGCAAAATCCCAGCCTATTATCCCAAAGGTGGACAAAATCCCAGCCTATTATCCCAAAGGTGGACAAAATCCCATTGTATTATCCCAATGGTGGACTAAATCCCATTCTATTATCCCAAATGTCGACAAAATCCCAGCCTATTATCCCAAAGGTGGACAAAATCCCAGCCTATTATCCAAAAGGTGGACTAAATCCCATTCTATTATCCCAAATGTGGACAAAATCCCAGCCTATTATCCCAAAGGTGGACAAAATCCCAGCCTATTATCCCAAAGGTGGACAAAATCCCAGCCTATTATCCAAAAGGTGGACTAAATCCCATTCTATTATCCCAAATGTGGACAAAATCCCATTCTATTATCCCAAAGGTGGACAAAATCCCAGCCTATTACCACAAAGGTGGACAAAATCCCAGACTATTATCCCAATGATGGACAAAATCCCATTGTATTATCCCAAATGTGGACAAAATCCCAGCCTATTATCCCAAAGGTGGACAAAATCCCAGTCTATTATCCCAAAGAAAAATCCCAGACTCACAAAAGTCTCATATATTTAAAAAAAACAAAAACAAATTTAACATTGAAAATTCAAGGAACTCTTAATTCAAATTTTAATGTCAAAGTGAGACATTAATAATAATATCCAATATATATTACTCCAATTTCAAATTGGACAATAAACATACACTTATTTCATGCTACATTTATAATTATGTATAATAACTTGAAACAAATGCATTATAACGAATATATGTATATGTTATCTTAATATGATAACAGGCGAATGACCTTAACATGTAATCTTATTAATTCATCTTATATGAAACTGGGATTTTGCCCATTTTTGAATAAGAGGCACTGGGTTTTTTTGGGTTTTTTTTGTTTTTGTTTTTTTGTTATAGATTCATTTCTAAATCATCAATAATGATCAGCTACCCGTTTCCAAACATACTCGTTTGTTAGCGTAACTAGCCAGTCCTTGATGCAAATACTTGCTCAAGCACTGGGGTGTTTGTGCAGCACCCATAGAGCCCACCCGTGGTTTATGCTGCAACAATGCTGAGCGAACCTTTGTTACTGTTTTTGGGTGGTGAGTGTGTGATCAGCAGTGATCAAATGATATTGAACAATTAATTTTCAATGGCTATTTTCATCATGTCTACAGTCAGGATATATCTGTCCATAATAAAATGAATTAATCCTATTTTTTTTTATCATAGCAAGATCTTTTTATTGGTGTGTATATGTTCGGTTGGCTCTTTTTGTCCTACACAAATGTTTTAATCTACTTAAGAATTTTTCGCTTGAAATTATGACAAGTCATATTGAGCACTTTATTCCATAAATATAGCATACCTTAAACTATATTTCTTCATATATATATATATATATATATATATATATATATATATATATATATATATATTAAGCTTTTCACCCCAAGCAAGGTGGATGCCACTAGCACGCAAGGGGTTACAGATAGTGGGAGCAAGATTAAAGAGGCTTGATAGAGGAAAGGATGACGAGAAGGACGGGAAATAGATCAAGGCATCTGGAGATGTCGATTGACATTGCTTTTGAATAGTTGGAGATTATAGCTATCAGCAAAACAAGTAAGAAAAAGGGAATTCCACAGTCGGGAAGTGCGAGATATCAAGCTATTGGAGTAGAAGAGACGGCTATATGTAACCGTTTCGACAGTGAAAGAGTGATACTGAGATGCCAACCTAGTAGCACGTTTAATTTCATGCAGTTTGGCAACTAGCGAAAGCAGCTCGTAGGAGCAGTTACCGTGAAAGTATTTGTAGAAAAGACAGGCACGTCTGTGAGAGAGCGACTGTAAACGAGATGCAAGATCAGGGCCAATCACATTGCATATCCGTCTCTGGATTTTATCGAGGACCTTAAGACGAACAACGGGGGCTCCAGACCAGTGGCGTAGCTAGAGTAAACGTCACCCGGGGCGGTCCGCTCAAATGTCACCCCAATGACCCCGATTCACCCTATGCTGAATGGTTAGCCGTAGCTAAATTTTCATACATGCTCTACCTCTACTTTACTCTACTGACCGGTACGTTACTGTTTACATGTATGATCCAAGACAAAATTCAATACCACAAAATAATCAGTTCAAATCAAAAGCTGAAAACATTGCTATTTTTCCTACTCACAAATTTCCCGACAATTTATTAGAAAACTTCTGACGGGGGGGACAAAACTGGGGGGTCATAAATTATTTCTGGGGAGTCATATGCCTGCCTGCGAAACCCTGTGTCTCCACCACTGTTTTCAGACTAATTTGGCACCTTAGCCTGGTTGAAAAATTTTGTTGGGGGTGACATTGTGTCACCCCTCCTGTGCTGGCACCCGGAGCGATCCGCCCCCATCGCCCCCCCCCAGCTACGCCACTGCTCCAGACTATATATGACAGCAGTATATCTTGTCAAGGATTTCTCGATATATATAGCAGAGCAACAGACCGGATGTGGCAGTATTCTTAATGTCATCCTGGAGACAGTTACTCAACCAACGGCAAGCAGAATTTTAACACACTTCACTGATTTTAACACTTACACAGTCTATATGAAGTGTTCGTTCTATGTAAATAATGCTTTGTTGTTTGTAACTGTCTCAGAAAACATTATTATTAAATTTAAGGTAGGAAACAGAGAAGCTGTGTCATATTTACGTCAGTGGCTACATTTTTATGTATGTAAAGTGTCAAATACTCAGCATTCCGACTGCTGTTTGACTTTGACGTCATTATTTCAATGTGAATATAGTTTGTTTGTTTATAACAAGACCCGCCTAGTTGAAGACAATTTAACACATTTGAATGACGCACGTGTTGTTACTCGGAAAGTCAAATTAGTCAAATATCACAGGTGCAAAACATATTTGTATAAAAACAAACAATCATTTTATTTAACGATATATTTATCGATAGCTATATCTAGCTACCTCCAAAGAAGGGCTATACCTGAGGTTTAAAATGCATTTTTTAAAATAAAAATAAAATATTTCTAGGAGCCTTTGTTTTAGTTTTAATTTCTATCTAATAAGATTAAAATTAGTACTTCCAATATGCAAAATACTTTGCTGTATTTCAAAACTGAATTTAAATTGATTAGAATGAGTTTTTTTTTATTATCAGTAAAAACGCTAAAATTGTCAATATTCACAAATATGTCAACACAACGTAATTCTTTTCATTAAAAGATCTTTCAAAAATAAAATATCCTTATTTTGAAACTTTATTTGAGGAAGATTAACTGATTTAACGTTTAATTAATCTGACCTGAAACAAGTATTACTTACTTCTAGTTTAAAATACAGCAAAATACACGGTGGTGGGTGTATTTATGAGGTGTTGCCAAGTTTGGGAATTTTTCTAAGTGGGACATAACTGTAATAATAACTTGACGAATATGACGTGAACGTCTTTTTCTATATAATATTTTAACTAAACAGTAATCTTAAAATTTAAGAAAATATTCCATGCAATTTAATATTTTATTGAATTTTAGGTTTATAGAAATAACTTTCAAAAACGTTTCTTGAGGAAATGTTAGAAATCTTCCAATAACTTTTAACTTTACTATGATTACCACTATTTTATGATCAACATCAGAAAATAGCGGTGTGTGGACGTCCGTATTTACAAAAATCGGTACGTTTATGCGTATAAAATAAAACTCAAAATTCTTTTTAAAATATTGGGGGTCGTTAAATTGTATTAAGTTTTTCCAGTTATGATTAGTAAATACAGTCTTAGTTTAATAACAATATAATTTAATCGCGACAAATTAATATAGAATTTTAAAAGATTTAAAAGTTTATAAATTATTCTAATTAATTTTTTTAAAATGAAACATTTTTTTAAAAATCCATTATTCATCAAAATCGATTTTTTTCTTAAGATAATATTGTCCATAATATATTTTATACATAAAAGCAATTAAAAGCTTTTCTAATTAAATAAAGTCTTATTTTTATTCAATTTTTAACGATTCAGAACAGATTTTCTGTAACGAGGGGTCCTGTTTGACCATAATGTCTCATGATTTAATATTCTCCGAGAACTTGCCGTTATAATTATATAGATTTTTTGTGATTGTGGGAACTATTTTACAAAATAAAAAATGATGATTTAAATTCACCAAGGATTTGTGCTTATAAGTAATATAAACATTAAACGCTACAAAAATGAATTTCTCGAAATTTCATAAAATTAAATAAGTAGGAGGAAACAGATGTAAAAAATACTTTTACAAAGATTTTTTAAAAACGAAAGATTTAAAAAATAATTTTATTCCTTTGTGAATAAGTTCTAACGGTTTCATTAAAGTTCGACAATTGTCTTATTTTTTGCAGAAATTTCCAAATCAATGTATTTTGCACCGGTAAAAGACGCAAAAATTTCCCATACTAATTTATGGTGCAACATTAACACCAGAGAAACAAGATTTTTAATCGAAATTCCGAAGGTTCTAAAAAAAAGGATTAAAAAAATACAATTTTTTCATAAAAATATTCTTTGATCTTTTCTCTTAATAATAACGTAAATATTTTGATGATAACATTTTTTTTTATTAATTCTGGGGCATTTTTCCTCATGTCTGTTCATTTGTTAGTTAATCTTTGGAGGTACTTAGATATATCCTATTCACTTAAATTCATGTTGATTGATAATTTACGTTTCTTCATCACCCACATTCTCTCTAGACACGCATACATCTTCTTCTTCTTCTTCTTCTTCTTCTTCTTCTTCTTCTTCTTCTTCTTCTATGTGTAATGTCTCTTCAGGACGTTTCCTGTTCTTTGTAGTTAAATCATATCTTTTTGTTATCTTTCCTAAACCCTGTTTCACCATCTGTTTATTCAAGCTGACCAGGTAGGTAATGCGTTGTTTTCCTCTGATCCTCTTTCCCTCAATCTGTCCCGTGCGTATCAAATTTTCCAAGCCCGCCTTCCGCATTATGTTCCCCAGAAATGTCAACCGTCTCTTCCTGATGTTACCTATGAGTATGCTTTTTGTTGTCATTTACTCAAAAACTTCGTCGTTGCTCACATGTTCGGTCTATGGTATTCTCAGTATCCTTCTGTAGAATCACATTTTTTTCTTTTTACTTCTGTGAGTAGATTGTTCAGCATTCACTGCTAAATAGGAGGACTGATATTATATAACAGTTTAGTATCCTTTTCTTTGTTTCTAATGAAATTGTCCTGTTTCTTGATACTTTGCTTAGCTTTTGGAAGGCATACGAAACCCAATTCTGAAAAATGAATTCAGTTTATACAACAAATATTTATTTGTCAGCATGATCTACTTCCGTGGAATCTCACGTAAGCCAATTATTTTTCATTTAAGCACGGAGTCCTAATATTATACAGTAACAAATTGCGATCAAAATTCTGCTAATAGCAGTTTCAAGCTACGATCCCCTGGATCCAGCCTGATATATATATATATATATATATATATATATATATATATATATATAGAGAGAGAGAGAGAGAGAGTCCTCGTGAATATATATATATATATATATATATATATATATATATATATACATACACGAGGACTCTGTTTAAATGGTCAATGTCAACCCAAAAGCCCTACCACAGAATATTCTGTTAGGTCGTTTGGTGCAATTTTCTGGGTAAGAAATTTTCAGCTACACATTCTAAATTATTATTATTATTTTTAATTTCTTTGATTTCTGACGTTTACACATTTCTTTCCGGGTCCCGCCCAGGGACCTAAGGTTAGAAATGGTATCATGACACTTTCCACTGACAAAAAAAAATATTACATAGATAAAGCCCTCCGTAAAATGTGGGCTGTACTTGTCAGAACAATTTTTTGTATCTCTTTGAGGCATGGACTTCCAGGAATCTCTTCAATTAGTTTACTGGAATCTTTTCCAACCAGTCCTAGGGCTCCAACTACAACAGGGATTGTTGATGTTCCCATGTGCCACATTTTTGAGATTTCTATTTGAAGGTCCTTGTATTTTGACAGCTTTTTCAATATCTTCAAAGATACCTTGCGGTCAGCAGGGACTGCCATATCAATAAGGAGGCGCTTTTTTTTTTGTTTGTGGCCTTTAATAACAATCTCTGGGTGGTTGGCTTTGATTGTTCTGTCAGTGTGTATTGTGTAGTCCCATAGAATTGTAACAGGTCCTATCTCCGTAACCGGGTCTGGGTGGTGTTCATACCAGTTTCTTTCAGTTTCCTTCCTGTAGAAGTTGCAGATTTTGCAGTGCAGATATTGGCCCACTCTGTCATGCCGGGTTTTATATTCAGTGGGTGCCAATATCGTGCAACCTGATACAAGATGATCATTCGTTTCTGGATATTTATCACAGAATCTACATTTTGGGATAACACAATATTTAGTATATGTGCTTGATAATTCCTAGTTAGCAAGCATTGGTCCTGTTCAGCAATGATAAAACCTTCAGTTTCAGCTTTCAACCCTGCACTACGTAGCCACTGATGGGTACGGGTTTTGTCTACGTCAGCTTCTTTGGTACGGGCAGAGTATTGGCCATGAAGCGGTTTATCTTGCCATCGTTTCTGTATCTGGTCGGTTGCATTCGTCTTTGCTGTCTTTTTTAAGTATTTTGCAGTTTCAGCCGGTGTATTGTGCTGTACTTGCATCTCTACGCCCATTTGAAACTCCATTTTGAATTTGTTGGCTTCTTTAATTACGGAGTAAAGACGCTTACTACTTTCATGTTCCTTGACGCATACCATCATCCAGTCCTCTGTAGTTTTCAAGTATCTTTGGAGGCCAATTGGTGTAGTTTTGTAGGACAGTTCTAGTTGAACTAATCCTCTGGCTCCTTCGGATCTGGGCACATACAGACGATCAACATCAGATTTGGAATGATGCATGCGGTAGCAAGTGAGAAGCTTTCTCGTTTTGGCGTCCATTCGCTTAATTTCAGCTATGCTCCAGTTAAGGACATTGCACCACAGGGACAGCCAATGTGTTTATGGCTGATATTCTGTTTTTTGAGTTTAGCTCGGTATTTAGTACCAGATGTACACGCCTTTCTTATTTTTTCCTTCATTTGGGGGTGTTGTATGCCATCTCCCTCGCTAATTCCTAGGTACTTATAAGCTTCATCATACTCCAGTTCCCTAATCTTTGTGACAAAATCTAAATCTATTAAGGGTGTTTCTGTAATTCTACCTTTCTTGAATGTTACTTTTGCATATTTATCTAATCAGAAGTTCATACCTATGTCGTCAGTGAAGTATTTTACAATATTGAGGAGGCCCTTCAACTCATTGTCGTCTTTGGCAAAGAGTTTGAGATCATCCATGTAGAGTAGGTGATTGAATATTTTCTTATTTATTTTGTAACCATAGCTACTGTTGTTCAGTTCATGCGTAAGGGGGGTTAAGGACAAACAAAACAGAAGGGGTGACAGAGAGTCTCCTTGAAAGATTCCACGTCGGATATTCAGACGGTTGGATATGGCAGTGCCCCTGGTGTGACTAAGGTATAGTTTAGTGTTCCACATTCCCATGCTGTGCTTAAGGAAATTTAATACCACAGGAGAGACTTTGTACATTTCCAAAGTCTTAAGGATCCAAGAATGTGGAACACTATCAAAGGCTTTACGATAATCAATCCACGCTGCCCTAAGATTTCTACGTCGTCTCCTGCAATTTTCCAGGATCATTTTATTTATCAGAAGTTGATCTTTGCAGCCATATGAACCTCTTCTGCATCCCTTCTGTTCCAACGGAAGAATGCTGTTTGTTTCGAAAAAGGACTAAGTACGTTTCGTCAGTACAGACGTGATCAACTTATACGTTGTGGCGAGTCATGTTATCGGTCTATAATTTTTCGGGTCGTCTGTTTCAATTGTTTTTGGTATGAGGTATGTAATACCTTCAGTAATCCATTCCGGGATTTTATTGGGATTATTTACAAGCGTTGATAATGTTTTTGCAAGAATTTTATGGATAGATGAGAGATGATAAAGCCAGAAATTGGGCACCTTGTCATTTCCGGAGGATTTCCATTTTTGGGATTTCGTTAGAGCTTGCCTAACATCATCTGTGGATATATTTTCCCATTCTTGCAGAGGTGTATCCAGCATTCGTTCTTCTTCACGTCGGATCCATTCTGCATTTGGGTTATATTCCTTTGGGTTGCTCCAAATATTTCCCCAAAATGTCTGTACATTATCAATCGATGGTGGTCTTTCGACATGTATAGGTGTTTTTCCAACTTCCCTGTAAAATTTCTTAAGGTCCGTTCGGAATATTTTATTTTGACGATAGAACCTACAACGTTTATCGTATCGTTTTGTTCTCTGTGCCTTTAGCTTCAGCATTTCCGTGATTGATGGAATGCCAATTAGGGATTTAATGTTATATTTCCGCTTGATCTTTTTGCACTTGCGTGTGAAAATATTAGGGTTTCTGGTGAGCTCATCTAATATAGAAAGCTCACATCTGATTTGTTTTATTGCTCGTATCAGTTTTGTTTTCCAAGCTGGTTCTCTGTGTCTGTTAATTTTATTTATTGTCTTGACCCCAAGCTTCCGAGTCGCTGCTTATTATTATTATTATTATCATTATTATTATTATTAAATGAAAGAGCAAAAGATATTTTGTGTCGATTGTATTTATTGATCTTTTTCTCCAAAGTGTGAATAATCGTTCGCAAGTGTGGCCGATGTATGTGTGAAAAAACTGACCCAAAATTCATGCGCTGTTAACAAATCGTTCAACTAATATTAGTCATTCTAAGAGATGTGTGTAATAATACTCAGTAAATATAACAAACAAAAAAAAATTGTTGATTTTAATAATTTATATCTTAACGATCATTTAGCGTCTAAACCTAAATACACTGAATACATACATAACTATTATACATCAACACACACACGCACACACATACACACACAGACACACAGACACACACACACACACACACATATATATATATATATATATATATATATATATACATATATATACTGATCTTTTCCCAGATGATTAAAAAATTTTAATTAAATTATAAGAAAAACCGTTAAAAGTCCATTACAACTACTTTCAAACATTTTTAACAGGCTGGAATAAAAATATTCGTTCAAAATTAAAAATTAAGATATGCAAAAGTAATTGACCGCTTACATTTAATATTTGGTGACTGCTCCGTTTGAGGTTACAATGTGAACCAATCTTTTACTCTAAATTTAAGAAGTTTCTGGCAGTAGTGATTGTAGACTTTTTTTTTTACTATTCCTCTTGGCAAAACACTTACAATTGCTCGATTTTACCTGGCCAGTGAGCATTGGAATACCACAAAGGTCACTGCAGTATTTGGCCTGGGCTTACCAAACTAGATCTCTATTTGCCCTTGCTGTTATTTTTCACTTCTTGATCGTGATGCCGTCATACCAAAGACCTTCCACTTACAGATAATTTGTTGCACGGTGGAGAAGTGCACTCAAACTTGTTTTGACAGATTTTTGTAGCCTTCCCCATCATTATAGGTTTAAACTATGCGACATTTTAAAGATTTAGGAAGTACTTTTGTTTTTTTGCGTATATATATATAAAGTTTAGTCATTAACTGCTTCTTTTTGCAAACAAAAGGGGTTATATTGTTTGACTGCAAAATCAAAATGAGGTGTTCATTTTTTTGATAAGCTTACACAGCTTACCAAAAAAATGAACACTTGTCATTTTGATTTTTACATGTGCACAAATCATTATTTGCATTGGCAATCATATAAAGCAAATATATTGGGTGTAAATGTAAGAGTTCTCTTACTTTTGAAAATCTTAATTTCTAATTAATATTTTTATTCTAGCTTGATAAAAGAAAGTGGCTGTAATTCATTTAATAAAGGTTTTTCTTAATGAATATATAGTTTAACAAAGATTTGTCGATTATCTGGAAAAGAGACAATTATTTTTTGAATATATCTTAGGGGTTCACTTACTTCTGCACGGCATTGTGCCCGAAGGGGAATGAACAACGGGTCAGACTGTGGTTTTACCTATAAAAGGTCAAGACACTCTGTTACGAAAAATACAGGGCGTCTACTCTGGCACGTGTATCCACTAAAATATAACGTTTCATGTAGTAAGAAATACACATATATATATATAAAGGGAGGAAGAGAGATTGATAGAGAGAAACAAAGAAAAACAGACATGATATGAAAGAGAGTCATTGATATATTTTTAATTCTGTTTCATAAACATATCCCATTGTTCTATGTCAGATGTTCTAAAACCTAGGTACACGTGTCCTTGGAGAAACGCGAGTGAAATTCAGTGTGTGCGCTATCAAAATCAAATCACTCGCATTCTTGGCATTTCAGCGTTTTCATGATTAGAAATTCGTTTTTTGTATTGCTTATGGTTCTTCTCTTTCCACACCCAAACGTTTGTGTCGTCCATATTTAATTTTGAGTATTATAACACAGGACGTCTTCTCAAAGGATACGCCAACACGGTTAGGCAGGCCATTAATTATATATATATATATATATATATATATATATATATATATATATATATATATATATATATATATATATATATATATATATATATCAATTAAAAGGTGCAATTATAATTTATAAATTCATGAATCATTCATACAAAAAAACAAATATAGAGGTTAATGATTTAAATGGCGAGAATACATCATCGCAAACAATATAAATAAGATACACCAACCCCGAACCTGTATATGAATGATATGATCCCTGTTTATAAATTCCAGTTGCATAAGGTCTTTTTAAATTTTTACAAGCTTTCGTCTGTTCCTACAGACATCCTCAGGTATGGAAATAGATTTTGTTCTTGTTTTTACTTCTCGGTAATAAGAGGACAACGAAAATAGAGATGTAATCCGAAAAAACGCTATGAGTAATGTGTTATTGTTTTGGAACGTGCGGTCGCAACGCTGAGTTTGAATTTAAATTTTAAGGTTATGCGTTTTTGTACAAATATAGTAATAAGAGAATTCTTTTTTACTGGTAGATTTTCCGTCAATGTGGCATGAACTATATTGTTCAATAATTACAGTAATGTCACACTTATTATCCGAAAGTTGCACGTTGGATTAGTTATATATATATATATATATATATATTACTTAAGCGTTATTTTTAGTGGATACTCGTATTTGATTAGACGATCGGTTTATTTATTACAATATATTTATTACAACAGTATAATTATTTATTTTCGTCTACTGGCCTGAATATTCGAGAAATCTTATTAGAGAAAATATGTACTCTCCAGCAGGATTCGAACCTGTATTCGCTTAGAGGAAACCGTCATTAGATCTGACGTGCTTCGAATCCTGTCGGGGAGCGCATATTTTTGACTAAGTTTTCTCGGATACTCAGAGCAGCAGACGAAAAGAAAGAAATATACTCTCTAGTAATTAAACGGAGCATATACTCAAATACGAGCATCCCCTAAAAATGACGTTTTAGTAATAAATTCTGTCGGAATAATAAATAAAAAAATCCATGCCTTTCCTTGCATATATATATATATATATATATATAAGCGCAGTTCTAGATAGGTAGCTAGGTCGCACCATTTTACAGTTGAAATTACTGGTTATAACCGTAAGTTCTATGCTAACAGTTTCTTCTCATACACTTCTTCCTTGGGAAACTCTTCTGGATTCTTGCTTTCCTGTCAACTTGGTCTTCAAAATAACTGGAATGTTAATCGTTCTCGTCTGTCTTAATTCGTGTCCTTTTATAGTACTCTCTTCTTAATAGTGTTTTCTATTTTCTGATAATTTTTTCATACTCAGTAATCCTTTTTACGTTTTAATGACTTTATTGCCTTGCTCGGGTGAAATGATTATATATATATATATATATATATATATATATATATAATGGACTCTCCGTCGGTTTCGACGTATGAGGATCTGCCAGCTTATTGATTCAGTTATGAAAGTTTATGCGATAATCTTAAGTGGCATTTAAGACCCGCTAGGGATTTACAAAGGAGGCTACATATGGAACAGGTGTGAGAATTGTGAGATGAGATCACTGTTAGATTGGCTGACCTTTTAGATCTTGCTCTCGTTTCTTGAAGATGATTCAGACAAGCAGATTGAAAATTGCTGAGTCCACTAGAACACGTTGATCTCCATTCTACCCGCTCCAAAGCTAAGCGCTCAAGGGTGTTATGTGGTATATTAACTGCTGACAAGTTGCTTTTCAGCTTGTCTTTGTATCTTAGCCATGGGTGTCCTACATTCCTATATATATATATATAGCAGTGGCTCACGGTTAAACAGGAATGATTAGATTAAATCAAATAATCATCCTGTAATATCGTATCCGTGAAATGATGGTTGTCCTGAAAGGATTCTCTTCCAGTTCCTTTCATACGAATGTTGGTGTTCCTCAAGGCTCTATCCTTGGTCCTACACTGTTTCTGATCTTCATCAATGATCTTCATGACGTCATCAGTTCTCAAATTGGCATCTACGCAGACGATACTACCATTTACTTCTGTCTCAATAGTAAATCTGGCATTGCCGACAAAGTTAACCTGGCCATTGGTCTCGAAAACGAACTCCAATCTATGGTTGACTGGAGCAGGAAATGGCTTGTGAATTTTAATGCATCCAAACCGAAACTGCTGTCATTTACTCAACATGGAAAAACGTCCCTGCCTCCTATCAGCATGGTTGATGCTCATCATTACGAGATCGCCTCATTGCGCCTTCTTGGTTCTCCATTGACCTGAGGTGGAATAACTACATTGAATCAATTGCTGCATCTACCGCAAGGAAAGTTGGTTCTCTGTGTCGCGCCAGAAGGTTTTTCTCGTCTGAGTCCATCCTTTACATCTACAAATCTACCATTCGTCCATGCATGGAATATTGTTGCCATATATGGTCTGGTGTTCCCGCTGTTCATCTCGACTACATGAATTTAAGCGTGCTACTAGGTTGGCAACTCGGTACCACCCTTTTACAGTCGAAACAGTTAAATGTAACCACCTCTTCTACACCAAAAGCTTCTTCTCTCACACTTCTCGACAGTTCTTCTTTTTATCTATTCCTCACCCGCTATACCCAGACTTTCCCTTACTTGCACTCTCTGTAACCCCTTGCTTACTAGTGGCACTCTCGCCTTGCTTGGGGTGAATTACTTAAAAAAAAAAAGAAAAAATATATATATCGTATTGATAGATGATCATATTCTTAACATCACCAGTTAGTAAATTTTCAATGGCTCTTTGAAAAATAGCACTTGCTGTTTTTACACCATAAGGCATACACTTCCATCTACCTATTGGAGAGTTAATTGTAGTGACCTCTTTCAATTTTTCATCAATTTGTATTTGATTATAGGCAGATTTGAGGTCAATTTTAGCAAAGTATTTAATTCCAGACAATTTGTGAATAGCAGTTTCAATGTTAAAAATAGGGGACGAATAAGAGGATATTTTGTGGTTTATTCCTATTTTGTAATACCTACGTATCCTTAAATCTCCATCTGGTTTTCGTAAAACAGCAATGAGCGAGGCCCAATTACTACCAACAGAGGGCGGGACATACTCTAAAATTCCTTGATCCACAATTGTTTTTAGTTTCGCAACTGCTAAATGTATCACGCGTGTGGACAGTCTGTGAGACTCAAAAAAAAGGGGGGGGTGACTATTTTCTTTTAATTGAATGTTCGCTTTGCATCCTTTTAACATTCCTGTGACATTACGTTCTAATTTCGCACTGTTAATTAATTTGCTTGTATCTACTTTCAAGACACCTATTCCCACGAGTCTAAAACTTTTTTCACATTTCAATACCGTGATAGGAATAATTTCGAAGCGTGTGTCGGTCTCAAAATTTCATTCAAAACAACCTGACGTTTTAATGAAAGATTCATCGAACTGTTTTAAATTAAACCGACCGTGACAGCGAAAAAGTGTTTGACCGCTTTCCGTTCACTTGTACCACAACACTAGGGAAATGATACAGTAGGCTAAACCACTTGCAGAAATTCGATTGGAATCCGGGAGGACATCCACCAGGTACCGATGGTCGACCCTGTCGGTCACCTTGGACTGATCCAAATTGATCACCGCGGCTTCATCGTCGTCTTCTGCGCACTCTAGGATCGTTCGGATCAGATACAGGTTGCTCTGAATTGTTCGGCCCTTCACAGTACGTCTGCTCCGGTCCCAGCACAATCTCGACAACTGACTGCAAACGCTCCGCCAGACTCTATGTTTTAACTCTATGTTTACCAGAGTTCTGGGTCTGTAATCGCATAAATCCCACCCAACATGCTTGTCTTTTTTCAACAGCGTGATCATACCCCTGGAAATCCGATCGGGAACGGAGCTCTGCCGGAACCAGTTGTTGAACACCACTGTCAAAATCGCAATCAACACGTGCGACAGCCTCAAGTACAATTCGTAGACCTTCTTCATGATCACACCTTCTGTGATCGCACCTTTGTAGTCAACAACTTCAGTCGACGAGTGTCGAGAAAAGTCGACTAAATAGCTGTGAAACTGTGTCATAGAGAACAGGATCCTTGGTAAAATGATTCTGGAAATCCTGTTCTCAAAATATTAAAAATTGGTCAATACTTCCTGGACAAATAAAAAATTTTTGAAAATGGATTTTTATATTTTGAATACACTCAATGTATAATGCTGTATACGTTTCCATAAACAACTTAATTAAAATGATTTACACTATTTGTATATTGTTAAAAACGATAAAAATTTTGAAATTTATCTATTTGTATTATACATTTTTCTTCTCCTCTTCCTCTTCCTCTTCCATCTCCTACTTCTAGCATCTTACCACAGACGTATTTAAATTTTATATCTTGGATATTATACGTTTTTATTGTTCTCGGGACGTGCCTATAATTGTTCCGAGAATTTTATGTCACAAGACAGATTTTTAGACGCTACTTAATGAGAGACAGAATATTGGCTGATGTTCGAGTGCTAAGGTACATGATGAGATTTATACCGCCTCATAACATTAGCTAGTCAAGTTTATTACATTTTTTAAATTGGTTTCACCCCAAGCAAGGCAGAAAAGCCACTAAAACACAAAGGATTACTGGGTGCGGAAGAATTAAAAAATAGAAACTTTGCTAAAGAAGAGTAACCAGAAGGCCAATACTAAGCGATTGACATTGCATTTAAATTTTTAAAGATTAAAATTGGTTGAAAAGCATGCAGCGGAAAGAGTTCCACAAGCGAGAACGAGCAAAATGAATTCATTACTCTTTGACAATTAGATAACTAATTAGATCCTTCGTCGGGACCTCCGTATGTATTATCATACGGGCTTAGAATGCGCATATATTAGGAGATATAAAGCGATAATCAATGTGTTCCTGCAGTTTCCATCAGACTTGCAATCACATCCATTATCAAGTTTGGAGGATCTTTTGCATGACATCATAACATTTCGATGCCAAAAGATTCTGACCACATCCGACATACCGCTGTCGATGTCTTTACCGTAACATTTTAAGGATGGCTTTCGAGTGTTATGTCTTACCAAAGGACAACCATCTATTTGGTCACAAGGCTAAATATGGTTTTGCCTTCAGAATTGTCTTTCTCCTAGACTACAGACCTTTTGCCCTCGGAATTGTCTTTCTCCTAGACTACAGAGCTTTTGCCCTCAGAATTGTCTTTCTCCTAGATTACAAAGCTTTTGCCTTCAGAATTGTCTTTCTCCTAGACTACAGAGCTTTTGCCTTCAGAATTGTCTTTCTCCTAGACTACAGAGCTTTTGCCTTCAGAATTGTCTTTCTCCTAGACTACAGAGCTTTTGCCTTCAGAATTGTCTTTCTCCTTGACTACAGAGCTTTTGCCTTCAGAATTGTCTTTCTCCTAGATTACAAAGCTTTTGCCTTCAGAATTGTCTTTCTCCTAGACTACAGAGCTTTTGCCTTCAGAATTGTCTTTCTCCTAGACTACAGAGCTTTTGCCTTCAGAATTGTCTTTCTCCTAGACTACAGAGCTTTTGCCTTCAGAATTGTCTTTCCCTAGACTACAGAGCTTTTGCCTTCAGAATTGTCTTTCTCCTAGACTACAGAGCTTTTGCCTTCAGAATTGTCTTTCTCCCTAGATTACAAAGCTTTTTGCCTTCAGAATTGTCTTTCTCCTAGACTACAGAGCTTTTGCCTTCAGAATTGTCTTTCTCCTAGACTACAGAGATTTTGCCTTCAGAATTGTCTTTCTCCTAGATTACAGAGCTTTTGCCTTCAGAATTGTCTTTCTCCTAGACTACAGACCTTTTGCCCTCAGAATTGTCTTTCTCCTAGACTACAGAGCTTTTGCCCTCAGAATTGTCTTTCTCTTCGACTACAGAGCTTTTGCCCTCAGAATTGTCTTTCTCCTCGACTACAGAGCTTTTGCCTTTAGAATTGTCTTTCTCCTAGACTACAGAGCGTTTGCCTTCAGAATTGTCTTTCTCCTAGACTACAGAGCTTTTGCCTTCAGAATTGTCTTTCTCCTAGACGACAGAGCTTTTGCCTTCAGAATTGTCTTTCTCCTAGACTACAGAGCTTTTGCCCTCTGAATTGTCTTTCTCCTAGATTACAGAGCTTTTGCCTTCAGAATTGTCTTTCTCCTAGACTACAGAGCTTTTGCCCTCAGAATTGTCTTTCTCCTCGACTACAGAGCTTTTGCCCTCAGAATTGTCTTTCTCCTAGACTACAGAGCTCAATCCTACCTGCTATTTAACTCATTGCTAGGGTAGGGGTGAAGAGGTGTATTCATGCGGCAATGGATATCAGTTCGGAATGAGAAATTGGAGAGCCGCGTTTGAATTCCTAGTCGAATTGTCTTTCTCCTAGACTACAGAGCTTTTGCCTTCAGAATTGTCTTTCTCCTAGATTACAGATCTTTTGCCTTCAGAATTGTCTTTTTCCTAGATTACAGAGCTTTTGCCTTCAGAATTGTCTTTCTCCTAGACTACAGAGCTTTTGCCCTCAGAATTGTCTTTCTCCTAGACTACAGAGCTTTTGCCCTCAGTATTGTCTTTCTCCTAGACTACAGAGCTTTTGCCTTCAGAATTTTCTTTCTGCTAGATTACAGAGCTTTTGCCTTCAGAATTGTCTTTCTCCTAGATTACAGAGTTTTTGCCCTCAGAATTGTCTTTCTCCTAGACTACAGAGCTTTTGCCTTCAGAATTGTCTTTCTCCTAGACTACAGAGCTCAATCCTACCTGCTATTTAACTCATTGCTAGGGTAGGGGTGAAGAGGTGTATTCATGCGGCAATGGATATCAGTTCGGAATGAGAAATCGGAGAGCCCCGTTTGAATTCCTAGTCAAGTTCTTTACATTCACTTACGCAAAAAATACCCTCGAGATAGGTATGAATCCATCTAATCCCCCGGCTATGAGCTAAATAATAAGACTTTTATCTGGAAAAAATCATTGTTATTTTCAAAACATTGTTAATGCAATATTCACACACACACACACACACACACACACACACACACACACACACACACACACACACACAAAAGAATTAGTCTTGGAATCCAAATTATGTTTCAGCTTCAAATAATCTACAAAGAGTTCATAAGCCGTAAAAACAAATCAATCAAAAAGTACTCCTATTCAGGTAGCCCCAAGATTGAATTAACAACTCTAGGAAAAAAGACAGGCTTAGGAGGCACAGTGGAGTAATGGATAGCGGCTCGGATCGAGTTCGAATTACATTCACTTACGTGCTAATACCCTTTGGGAAAGGTATGAATCCTCTTCTTCTCCCCCCACCTATGGTTAAATAGCAGGACGGACCACGTTCTGTAGCCTTGGATGGTAACTGGTCTACCACAGAAAGAAATGACAACCTACTGCGGGAAAAAATCTGTCTCGTCAGTATCGAAAGATACATGATCGCCTAAGCGTGATACACACTTGGCACATAACTGATCGCCTGTAGCTGGGACCTTATGATTTACGGTGTTTTTTCAATTTTATTTCTACTAAAAATGAACAATACCCGAAGAAAAAAATAGAACTTGTATAAGAAATAAATATATCGTCAAAATACTTGTGCCATTATTAATAAGAAAAAATATGAAGAAAATTCTAATATAAAGATTATTTGTGTATAGAAACAGAAATATTCGTAAAATTGATAGTGTAAAAAATGTTTTTAGCTGTGACGTAAAGAAATATTGTAAAATTTACATTAGAGAATTTATTTACATTATTTACGTTGTCCTCATATTTACTGTCACATTCACAACGTTTCAGTCATTGTACTCTCCTGCCTTCTTCAGGTGATATTTGTTTGAATTTCGAGTCGAACCCAGAATAGTCAATCTGTATGGTGTTTCTGAAGATTGGTTAGATGACGTGTGTCTAGATGTTCTTTCCATGTTTATTTCCTGAAATGGGCTGACATGTAACCTCCACATTCCTGGGTCGCTCAATAAAGTCACTGAGAATCTTCCATTTCCTCCATCAACCTGATATAATGGAATATGCGAACACCTGTATTCCCCCTCACTGGAATATGATTAGCTGGTGTCCGTCATAAATACCGACGGACGTGTAGGTACGAAGAGTCAAAGAGCCTTTGTCTGAGAGCTAAGTCTATAACGACGCCCATTGGACTACGCCATTGATCTACACTTCTTACCTGCGACTACGACGCGTACCAGTCGATTATTGTTACCGTATTCTACTTGGTTATAGTAGCCAAAACCACTTCGTTCAAATATATCCCTTTCCGGGACATATCACAATCCCTTGCAAATATCATGACAGGGATTGGCAAAGGTCAAGTTCTTTCCCCACAATTTGTTTTTGCCCTGCTCATAGATAAGAATGGCGATTCCAATGCAAAAGCCGCCATCTTTATTTTGTCCTTCTGTGGGTCAGTGTACAATGCGTATGCCATAGATGTTTTCATAATTGACATAGCTATTGTAAAGAATGCAGTCTGTGCTTGTTGATTTGCTGCGCTTTAAGACTTGGTAGAAAAATTTGATTTTCTTCGAATGTGTCTGTCTTCTGCGGTCTATATTCCCACTTCAATCCAGCTGTCTTTTTTCGGCTTTAAACAGGACAACATCTTAACTAGTCTAACGCATATGAAATACAATGGATAAATCTGGCTAAGATCGTGGCTGATAACAATGAATCCTGGTAGGACTTCTAATTCTCTCAGGATTTGCCTTACTGTATAGGTTGAATAGGTCCGATGCGAAGACATTCATGTCTTACGCCCCTTTCTGTTTTTGTTTATTTACTGAATTCATTTTCTCTGTGTAGGTTTGCTCCCAATATAAGTTCTTGGTTATTCTAATACTTTTCCCAAATAAATCAAGCTTACCTAGCAGTTCGAAAAGTTCTTTGTGTTGTACTTTATCAAAGGCTTTTATAAGTATAATTGAACCCTTTTCTTAAAGAAATTTAGATACTCACTGAGACCAACCTCCACAGCACAATAAAATTTCAGGTGTACGTATGCAAAGAAATTCAACGCTGTAGCTTTTCTAGATATAGTATAACATTCAATTATAATTATTATCAGAAGATGTAATTAAAATATTTCATCTAAACCAGTGATTCTCAACCGGGGTCTATATAGACCGAAGGGGTCCATGTAACATTACTGGGAGCCCACACAAAAAAACATAGAAGATTGGGGGTTCACTGTAATATTTTAGTGGTCCATAGAGCAATTTCACTTCGGAGCGGTTGTCACAATTGAGATTTGTAATTTCTACAGTAATCTACGCCATATTAAAATGCTAAAATTCGAAAAAAAAAAAAACAAACTCTAAAACTCGCAGAAAACGTGATCAAGCAATGTAAGTTAGCGTCCGTTATATAAATATTATCATTTATTATATAAATTAATTTAATATATTAATAATAAATAATATAATTTTAAATATTAATAAAATAATATATTAATATAAATTAATCAATATAAAATATTAAAAAAATAAAATATTAATAAGAAAATTAATTTAATATATAAATTGTATAAGAATTATATATAAAGGAAGCATATATATTTTCTATTTCTACAATACAATTCCTAAACTTATCTATTAGTAAAAAAATAAAATAAGCTTTTTTTTTCATCGAATGTTTATGGGGGTCCACCAAAAAGAATTAAGTGTAAAATTAGTCCATGGGTAAAAATGGTTGAGAACTATTGATCTAAACTGATATTTTCTTCAATGCACATGACAATTTTTTTTTATAATTTATCTTAACCTCCCTATAAAAATCTGTCATCACATGTTAAGATTCTGCCACAGTCTCAGAGTCGATTATTGATTTCTCTATTGTTATATATTTAGGCATTTTATTTACATTGGCACTTTTACTACCAACAACGTCATTGTCTTTCAATACATATCTTTCTCTTTTGTTGTTTCTTTTTCTCGTCAATGTGACTTACCAGACATACATTGATTTTTATGAACCCACACCTGGAGCCATCATTCAAGAATATGATTTTTATGCATGAGAATACTAAATCAAATTCACCATTAAAATTGAACATCTGAATAAAATTGTTTTCAAAGGCACTCGTTTAATGAAATTTCTAACTTATCGGCCTGATCTTAATCCGACTGAAAAGTTGTGGTGCACTCTGTGGGGCGAGTTTATACTATTGCGCTGCAAATATTACCTTTGTAATGCTACTCTGGATGCTGTGAAGTCTGATTCATATAAACAAATGATGCAGTTCACAAAATCAATGAACAGACTTCTTCTAAAATGAATTTTAGAACATGGAGGATATATTTCATGCTAATATTGTCTTTAAAGCTTAGTCATCGTTTCAATGACATTGTTTTAAATGTTTTGGTTTAAAACTTTTGTTTTGTAAATTTTGCGCACTTTCTGTAATTATAATTTTTAATTATAATATAATGTTTGTTAAAAGAAATTTCCTTTACAATAGTTACCATTCGTGCGCAAAATATAAGAACATTTTTCTTGGCCGCGAATAGAAAAGAGAACGTAATCTCTTTTATCCCGAATGTTAAAAAAGCGCACACGATAAATGATAAAAATTCGAATCTACTACATAAAATAGAAAGGTAGAAACACTTATTGCACAAACATAAAACAATATAACACTGTACAATTTTTTGGTTTGCACAAAAATTTCCTTTCCTGTGCAAATTTCCTTTCTGAACAAATTTGTGGAGTAAGTAGCCATTGTTAAATGGAAAATAAATAACAGAACTCTCCAACAAACAGAATTGACAAAGTTTGCAATATCAAGAAAAACAAAAGAACAGAACAAAACAACCAAAAAATAATATAAAGCAAGCAAACAATATATGCAAGGCAAATTAAAAGTAATAAGGCAAAGCAAAAGTAATATGGTAAAAATTTCACAAACAACGAATTGAGTCGACACACAAAAGCAGTGTTCTGACTTCATAGAACCGGTCTATTTTATTGGCTAGGAAAAAAATCCCAGCATGCATTTGTATGCTTCTGTCTATAAATTGGGGAGGGGGGAAGTGTTTTGTAGTCATTCCTAACAGGATTGAAACCAACAACGGCAAAATAGCACAACAAAATTATAGGAACACGACGCCTAAGGTTTAAAATGAATTTTTAAAATGAAAAATCTTTCTTTAAGTTTTTATTTTAGTTTTAATTTCAAGCTAATAGATTACATTTAATATTTCTAATGAATAAAATATTTTGCTGTATTTCAAACATAATTTAAATTGATTGAAATGATTTTTTAAATTGCTAAAAATCGCTTATCTTAGCGCCATTTTTAGCGATCTGTCAGCACAATGTAATTCTCTTTATTAAAAAATCTTTCAAAAATAAAATATACTTTTCTGAAACTTTATTTGAGAAATATTATTTAATTTAAAGTTTAATTAATCTGATTTGAAACAAATTTTAGTTTAAAATATCGCAGAAATGCATTTTTTATCGCTGATGTTGATGTTTATTAAATAAAACATGTTAACATGTTCACAACTTGACTAACGTAGAAGTTATCTAATTTTTTCTATGATGGACATATCTGTAAAAATTTACTTGAGGAATATAATGTGAGCGCCTTTTTTATATAATTTTTAACTACTCGGTAATCTTTAAAATTTAGAAAAATATTCTCCATAATCTAATGTTTTATTGATTTTTAGGTACTTTGGCTTTAAATTTACTATAGTTATCGCTCTTATTTTGTGATAATCTCGTGTATGGATGTTCGTATTTACAAAACTCAGCACGTTTATACAAACACACACAAAATTACTTTTAAAATATTGTGGGTCGTGTAATTGTCAGCAAAATTGACAGATAATCAATCATGGCAACCATTTTTTCCATTTTATAAAAAAAATGAAAAATCTCAGTTTGAAATTCTTTTAAAAATCAATCATCATTTTTTTCAAAACTTATTTTAAGAAAAACAGAAATTATAATGTTTATTTAAAATATTTTGAATCAAGCTTAACTTAGCTTCTGCGCTGAAAAAGATGTACTTTGAAAATAAAACAAAGCAGGTCATAAACTTTCGCGTCACTTGACAGGTGATGAATGACGTATTGACGGATTACGTAAGGATAATTTGTTCTACGGAAGGAGAAAAGTGAAATTATTTAGATTTAAGTGAACAAATTATTTACCTCATTATTTTTAAGGAAAACTTTCAGCGCGCTAACTTTATTTTGTACTTAGCTTTCGCCTTTACGTTTACGATGCTTTATGGAAAATATATTATAAAGAAATTAAAATAAGAGTGAGATTAAATTTCATAAGAAAGGTATCTAATTAATTTATAGGTACCTTTCTTATGAAATTTTATCAGATGTGTACATAAAATACTCTAATTTTATGTACATTTAATTCATTTGACTGTATTATTTGTATTTCCATTCATTTTATTATTAATTTTGATATTTCATTTATGGAAAAATGTCATAACTGAGATTAATATAAAAATAAGATCATATAAATTTCATAAGATGATACTGATACTTGTAGGTACCCTTCTCAGTTGAAATTGAAAAATCAAATTAACTTCTCCACACGTGTTTCGCAAAAGTAAAGGCCTTAACAGCGAAGAAAAATGCTTAACTCAAATAACACAATTGTACTCTGGTTGGTCTTCCGTACTTTATAATTACAGTCCGGTTATAAACACAAAATTACATTTCTTAATTACTGCGGGTCTTCTGATTAGTCAAAACGATACAATTTACAACGCGCTAAAAAAGATCTATCTCATAAGGACACTTACGAAAGCGGATGCGGCTTTTAACTAATTTTATAATATTTTAACAACTTAAATGTAAAAATCTATTATAATTGAAGAAATAACAGATAATTGTTGTTGTGGATGCCGTTAATGGAATCCTGCACAAATAAATAAACAACGCCAGTAATTGAGATAGAAAAATAAGTGTATTAAACGTAAGAATACAGTCTTGAAGTGAAGATTAGTAGTCAAGGAATGAGGGTTAGTAGAAAGTATATGTACAAGTCTCTGTAAGCCGTAATCATCTCTCTCTTTCTGGAGCCTTGTATAACTCTCTGAGAACACCCTGTGTCTGTCTCCGTATCTCTCAACCTGTCTCAACGTAGCTCTGTATTTAATATCTCACCCACGAGGAATATATGTGGCACAGGACTGAGTTTAAAGTAGGTTTCTCCGATCCCGTAGGCTCGGCCAAAAATATACCCGTTGAACCCGCCTAGACGGGTTCAGGGCCTGTCTACCTCCCCGGACGAAACCTTGCCCTTCGGCAAAGCTTCGTCCGGGTTCCTCTCTGCCAAAGCAGAGATTTTGACAGACGTCGAGACTGTATCTCAACGTATCTCCAGCAGGTATTCTCTCTGTATAAGTATACTTTAGACGAGTTCATTTTACGTAAAAAGGGAAGAGCCCCACAACAATTGTATTAAAAATTCATTTTTTATCGAAAAAACTTTTTGCTTTCAGAAAATATTGTCCATATTCATAAAACAACTAAAAGCAAATAAAAGCATTTGAAATTAAATAATATCTTTGTTTTATTGAGTTTTGTATGTTACAATTCAGAGCTAATTTTCAGGTTCCAGTTAAAAACAAAAAAAAATGATTTGCATTCCTCCATGCCTTGTGCTTTTAACTATTATAATTACTAAACTGAATTCGATCGAATTTCTAGCGTTTTCATAAAATTAGTTGGAGGAGAGGGTGGGGGGTAATAAATATAAAAAAAAAAGTATTTATAATAATTTCGATCATCTGTAAATAGTTTCTGAAAGTTTCATTAACATCCGACAATTATTTTTATTTTTGCAAGATTTTCCAAATTAATGTGTGTTATACAAAAAAACGTACTAAAATTTGTATATGTTATTTTACTAGTTCTGGTGATACAAAGAGAAACAAGGATTTTTAAATCAAAATTCAGAATGTTCTAAAAAGAAGGAAAAATTTTTTAAAATAATTAAAATAAACTTTGATCTTTCCTCTTAATAATAACATAAGCATTTAGACGATAAAATTTTGTTTTCGTCAAGTTTGGCGACTTTTTCATGCTATGCTCTTTTTTAGCGATCTCATGGAGGTACCTAATTAAATGTCGTTAAAATATATCACGAATAAAAAATATTCAAGACTGGTGAGGACGGCTGTGTCTGAGGTGGGGGAGGGTGCATACTCTCATTAGCCTAGGGGCCCTAAAAGGTCATAATCCGGCCCGGAGTGTCGCCAAATTGATAAATTGTTTGGTTGGGTAATATATAAAACAAGGTGTCAGTGAGTCTATATTACTCAGAACCGTTGGTTGGCAATACTGCTATGTATTGTTATTGAAGTAAAGAAAAATTGATAGAGATGAGGAAAGTGCTTACGTGATTCGCAGAAAGCCGATAGGTTTGATTTATAAGCATCTTGGTTATTTTAGTCTTTTCTCCTTGACATATTAACTCACATATCGAGGTACAAAATAAGACAAGCCAAGGCCGTTGCATATCTTCTGTATATATATATATATATATATATATGTGTGTGTGTGTGCGCGCACGCGCGTATAGGACTTGGCTTCACGAACGAAAGGACGAGAATAGGATTTATATTTGAGAATATATATTTATTTGAACAATTTAGGTAGCGCCAAAGATTCGCTAAAATATTACCATACCATGATGAAAAAATGCTCTAAAATTAATAAAAACAAAGTTTTATTTTCAAAATCTTTATGTTATTATTAAGAGGAAGGGCCAAATTATTTTTAATTATTAATCATATTTTTTTTTTTTTAATCCATTTTAGTATCCTCGAAAATTTGATTAAAAATATTGTTTTTCCTGCGTTAGCGGGTGACCATAAATTTAGTATGGGAATTTTAGCGGAAAGCAAAACACACTGATTTTGAAATTCTTGCAAAAATCAGATAATTGTTAGATTATAAAAAACACCCACTATAAAAAATTTTAATTAAAAAAAAGATGCCGGATTAAAAATAAATCCATTAATTTTTTGCTTTGTTTACTTCTAGAATACGAAAACTGAGCAGATATGGACTTTTCGAGAACAATATCTGAACGAGGAAGTATGCTTTTCTTATAAAGAGAAAACAGAGCCTTGCTGGAATGTGATGCTTTCTGTAGCCGAGTAGTAAGGCACGCCGGATCAAACAGCGGTTTCTCCTACAAAGGAGGACACATGTTTGGTCAATGCTGGGAAACACATTTTCTTTATTAAGATTTGTGGAACGCTCAGGCCGACAGACGTAAGACACACAGGTTAAAATAAAAATGGGGCGTCTGTCTCAAGTACAAGTACCAATATTGATTATAATAACATTTGAAATAATATACACGCACGCACGCACTCACGCACGCACACACATATATATATATAAACTAATACATCATATATATATATATACCTACTTACAAAATTGATGGAAAAAAAGGAAAAAGACTAAATGAATTGGGGTGATAAAATATTTTTAAGAGTCCCATCACCCCTCTGCCGTTTGCATATGTAGACCTACCAGCATTACAAATTTAGTCCGATGAAGTCCTGAAGGACGAAACGCGTCGCAAGTAAACTTTTTACACTTTGTCATGCAATTTCGTCATATATATATATATATATATATATTTGTGTGTGTGTGTGTGTGTGTGTGTGTGTGTGTGTGTGTGTGTGTGTGTGTGTGTGTATTTAGGCACTATATTTTCATTCAAACAGGTCTGGCAAAATAATTTAGACATATTATGTCGATTAGTTCTCGTTGCGATCCTTTCAAGTTCGCGTATTAATTTCTTGGTAGCCTTAGAAAATTGATTAAGAAAAATACCAGAATCCTCATTCATATTGTTTTTATTTTCCCCAAGTATTTTCAATCTAATCTTAGAACGTCTTCAGTGGGTTGTCTGTGATATATATATAATAGCTGGCCACTCGTATTCGTATTGTTCAACACCCACAGAGCCAACCTGTGGTTTAATACTGCAAATATGCTGAGCAGACCTTAGTAACAGTTTCTGTGAGAGAGCGTGTTATCTAGCGTGATCAACAATCTGAACAATGCCAGCACACTCAAGCCCTCGGTCACGATGACTTGGGACTTCGTGCTAGTGTTCTGTCTACCCAATTTCACTGAGATGGTATAGTATTTAGACACTTTCCAAAGGTGCCGTACGCTGGGATCGTCGCCCACCAGACTGATAATATCAGGAAGTCACCTTTCCTGACAAATCAACGGTGATGAGATTCGAGCCCGGGTCTCATGGTCAGAATGCGAACGTTCTAATAACCACTGCGCTACGCGCCCATTCACACACACACACACACACACACACACATGCACACACACATGCACACACACATGCACACACACACACACACATATATATATATATATATATATATATATACTTGAGTGAGTGTGTGTGTGTGTGTGTGTGTGTGTGTGTGTGAATGAGTATGTATATATATTATAAATATATATAGGTGAATATATATATGTGTGTCTGTGTGAAATGTGTATATATATATATATATATATATATGCAATTTTTTATATATATTATTTATATATTATATATGCACGGTACTTTTTGGAAAGCGCTCAATATCAGTGATAGAGCTAACATATTTAGTTGGATTGATGCGAGTTTGTGACTGGGTTTCACGCTATTTGCGATCGTAAGTGTATATATATATATATATATATATATATATATATATATATATATATATATATACTTTACAATTAGAATTAAGATACCTTTAGTTAATGACCATTTTTACCTACGAATTTTAATTTTAAAATTCGCATGATTTTTCAAACTATTTATAGCATCAGTTTATAGTGGGTAAAGAAAGAGAGAGAGGGTATTATAGGGAACTTAGTGGGAGATATGGAGAGAAGAAGGCACCGCTACAGGAATTCTATTATGGAGGTAAGAGAGGCTGGGTAGGGGAAGGAGGCGGAAACTATTAACTAAAGGTGTCTTAATTCCAATTGTTTAACCCTAAGACCGAGTTTTATAGCCTTGGATGGCAACTGATCTACCGCAGAAAGAAATGGCAACCTACTGCGAGAAAAAAAACTGTCTCGTCAGTCATGTATCGAAAGATACATGATTGCTTAAGCGTGTATCACGCATAGCACATAACTGAGTTAAAAAGAAATATTTATTATTGATATAATTTTAACTAGTGTACTTATAGAATATCAATTTTGAACGAAAATATTAGGGTGCATCATAATATTTAGCATTGTGGCACAGAGGTTTCTTCTTGGGTTAATGCTGACACCGATGATTTTGTAACTTCTGGCCTGTTCAGCTGCTATATTCCACTCTGTCCGGATGTACTAGCGTGATAGTTCGGTTCACAACTGAAGCCTATTTGTGTCTGCTCGTAATAATTGCAGACGTATCCTCAAAGAGTATAAGTCTTTGTTTACTGATAAGATGAGATACCGTAGCCTCTAACAAGTTTGGCTGCCCTGTAATAGTGTGTTTAAATAAGAGTAAGCCTTCTATTCCTTCCGTCCTCGTTTTCTCTCAACTTGAGATGTTAATATCTTCTACTGATAAAGTAGAGTTTTTTGCTCGTAAATTTTCTCCAAATTCTATACTTGACTCATCTGGAGTATATTTGCCTAACTTTCGAGTTAGAAAATGAGTCTCTATTGATTGATACGTATATAACTGCGTTCATGGTTTCTGCTCTCATATCTAAACTGGATCCCCACAAAGCATGTGGACTTGATGGCATCCCTGCAATTATGCTTAAGAAATGTGCTCCTGAACTGACTCCTGTTCTCTATAAACTGCACAATAAATGCCTTGCTGCTTCTTGTTCTCCTGCTTGTAGGAAATCCTATTTTGTTCAGTCTTTAAGAACTCAAACGAACCGTCTGATCCTTCTAACTACTGGCTTATTAGACTTCTACTGCTTTTTGGCAAATTACTAAAGGCTCTGATCAACTGTGCATTGGTTAAGCAGTTGTAAGCTTCTTTTATGGCACTTCTCACTTATGGAACTCTCTTCCGGCCTCTTGCTTTCCAGTCAACTTTGATCTTCAAAAATTTAAATGTAATATCACTTGTTTTTTTCTGTCTTCTTAATTTCTGTTCTTTTATTGTTTTCTCTCTTTAATGTTTTCTTTTTCTCTTATTCTTTCACACTCAGTACCCCATTGCGTCTTGCTGGTTTTATTGCCTTGCTTGGGTATAACGAATAAAAGATTTTTTAAATCTTTTATTTTCTTTGGTATTCATTTATATACGCTATGAAATTCAGTTCCGCCCCAAGTTTTAAATATCGCAAGTAACATCAGAGTTCCGATACCAATTCTCTTCTATATTAAGATTAATTCTTCTGCGAATTGAAAAATTACAAATTCTTTGAAACGGATGTCCTGTATTCTGCTTCGTTCAAATAATTTTTGTGTGCTATCATTACACAGACATTCGAAAGAAAGCAAGAAAGAAAGAAACAACAAAATTTCACCATCACTTGCGACTTTGAACTCGTGGGAAGAATTTTTCACTGACGCCTAAATAGAAAACCCTGAACCAATAAAATAGAACTCCTAAAAAAAAAAGACATAAATAAATATAAAAAGCCATTCTTCGAAAAAAAACATCGGTATGGGTTCCATGTTAGTAATCTCAGATAGCACAAAAGCAGTGATAACGAAATAAGATGCCAAGCAGACGATATGAATGGATGACGTCACAGCTAACACTTCTATTTGGATTGTATGTGACCGAATTCTTCACCAAGCTTGTTTGTAATTTATCTGTACACCCGGTTTTCCCCGACATCATCGAAAATAAATAAATAAATAAATAAAATGGGGCGGGGGGTATCATGTGATTCAGAGACGGTGCTGTGTTAGCATTCCTTAGCTAACATACAAAATTTGATGAATTTTTTTCCTCATAGTGAAACACGGTTATTGTTACATGACATTTGAGCATATTTGCTAAGCTCTTATCTTAGTGCAATTCATCGACAGCTTCACGATATTCGAATCTTAAGGAAGTATTTTAGCGTGTTAACAGTAAATAAAACAACAACAAAAAAAAAAAAAACAAACATTAAAAACAAAAGTACCAAAAGAACATCTTGTCAACAATCAATCTGGTTAGTACAAATGAAATACACTCACTCCTCGTTTAACGACCGGGCTCCGTTCCAACAAACTAGTCGCTAAGTAAATTGTACCTGGCCGCTATTTCAGGCATTCAGTGCTGGTGGTGGGTTTGTGTCAACCAGCTTCAGATAGCTTTGAAGTCAATTTTGAACTATTTGCAACTTTCTACACTAAATGTTTATACAGTATAGTACTTTCTAAAGAATTGATGGGTTTATTTTTAATCCGAAATTTTTATTACTTCAAACATTATTTTTTGTGAATACCCGTGCTTGAAATAGACGCCTCATTTTTGTCTTTTTAAACATCTATCGACCTGCGTGCGCGAGAAAACCTAATAAAGAAAATGTGCTCTCCGACTAGGTTCGAATCTGCGTCCACCTATATAGAAACTATCGCTTGATACGGCGAGCGTTACACCGCTCGACCACAGAAAGCGTCACGGTTCAGCGATGTTCTGTTTACCCTTTAAATAATGCACACCCCTCCTCGTTCAGTTATTATCGAAAGCCCATGTACCCGAAACGTAAACAAAACTATTTCTAAAGGATTAACAGATTTATTTTTAATCTGATATCTTTTTTATTACTTCAAATATTTTTAGTGGATACTCGTGTGTGAAATTGACGTTCCGTTTTTATTTTAAACAGTGTTTATTACGTCTGTCGGCCTGCGTACTTGTTTATAGTACAGTAAACGTCATAAACAAATTCGAAAGTCAGCTCTATATTTTGTATCGGTTTGCGTATTGTAAATGCAGTACAAGTATATTTTTTTTATTTATCTTTCACTGCATTTATTTTGATTCATTTTGAAGAAAGATAAAATAATCACGATCAATTTTTTTTTGCATAGTGTACAATACTGACTAAATGATTTTTTTAAATGTTTTGTTTTATGGTCGTAAATCAGAGCGATCATTGTGACGAAAGCAGATAGCCTAAACACGCATACACGCATATATTAGGGTTAATTTCCGCCTAGCAACAGAATAAGGGCCACGTGTGAGTCTTATGACATTTTGGGAAGGCAGGTCAAAAGTTTGACTGACCTAATTACCCGTAGCGACAAATGTCTAGACAGAAGCTAGCTAGGGGACTGATGTAAGCTGGAATTCGCGCCAAAACTTAAGACACGTGATAGTCAGAGATTCACTCGAGAATCAGTTGCTATCTTGACTTGGAAGAAGCAAGACTTGAAGTCGAAGCGCTGATAGTTTATGAACGGAAAGATAAGACTCATTTGATAGTGATGGAACTTATCCAGTTCAACCCAGGCAACTCCGGACAAGAAATATAACAAGAAGTATTCCTGTTCGAGAACCCCAAATTGAAGACGCAGAGAAATTTATACTCTGAGGATTCAGCCTGCGTTTAAAGAAAAAGGAAAACCAGAGAAGAAAGCATATATCTCTGTTACAAGTTGAATTGTGTAACGAAAAGAAAAAGGATATCCAAAGAGGAAGAAAGTATATACCTCTGTTACAAGTTGAATTGTGTAAAGAAAGAAAAAGGAAAACCAGAGAAGAAAGTGTATACCTCTGTTATAAGCTGAATTGTGTAAAGAAGAAGACGGAAAGAAAGAAGAAAACCAAAGAGAGGAAGAAAGTGTACATCCCTGTTGCAGTGAGTCGGGTTTGGAAACCGAACTGTCTACAGAAGAAAAAGGAAGGAAAGAAAAAAGGTAAAACAAAGAGAGGAAAAAAGTGTATACCTCTGCTACAACCGGACAGTGTGTGAAATTGTGTCTGTGTCGAGAAAAGAAAGGAAAGGACAATGATAAATAAGAGAACTGAATATCAAAGATAAGTAATCATATTTTGGACCGTAGTAGAAAGATATACATACATCCATGAATATTATCTTCTTGCAAACACCTTTCCACATGTCAAAACAATAATTGTAACTCCTATCCTATCTCTTTTGTGTATGCGTTGGCTTCTGCATTCAATTCATAGTAATTCCTACTTATATTTTTGTATGTTCGGGTTCAGTTGAATCCATTTGGAGTCAGGCGAATTTTGATATCCCAACGTAAGTTTTGAGATCTGGTCGTCGGATGTTTTAACTCATACTTATATGTACTTTTATTTTGATATTTGTATATTTGTACATATTAAAATTCTTGTATCAAAAATCGCTAAGCCTTATAGTTCATCCTTGTATTGTGGATCAGTATTCGTGTTGAAAACGAAGCGGACCTGGGAAAGATTACTGTTCGATTATCCCAATCGAACAGTGTTCTTAAAATATTTTTGTTTACCAATTGTCCATTGTCACGATCTGGGAGAGATAGCTTGTATCTCTCCACAGGTGTGAGAATGTATATATCTCCTAGTCGGCGTATGATCGCCTTATAAACCCATTCGTCGACTGGGGCATATGGCATCATTAAACAAATAAGTTGTTAAATGAGGAGTTGCTGATGACAAAATATATGTAGGAGATCCTTCATGTCATTTATCAAGTATCATTTCTAATGTCAACCCCTTTCATAACGTAGGCGATCATGGCTCTCCACAGACTCCTTTATTGTCACTGAATTGTCATACATTATTGAGAAAGATAATGAAGTGATTTTCGGTTGCCTTCTTCACGATCTGAAATTCAGAGTTTTCTATTTCTTACTGGTTGCCGCTCAAAGCTATAGAGCCCAATCTACCCTGCTATTTAACGCATAACTGGGGTAGGGAGAAGAGACGAATTCATGTCTTTCCCAAGTGCTTGTGTACGAAAGTAAACGCAACAGAATAAATTTCCAATGCAAGGATGTCAAGACTCCTGTTTTTCAACTATCATTTCTAAGAAAATGTAAATCTTTAATAGGCAGATATTTTTTATAATTTCTTTTTCATTCCGACATTTCTTATCACTTTTTCATTTTCTTTACAATGATGTTCCCCATGTACAAGACCCAAGAGTCCCTCGAGGTAGAAAGTTACCGAGTAAGAGGAACAGAAGTGAAAATGGCATCATAACGCAAGAGATCAGCGGAAGTGGACGAAAAGAAGAAGACTTTAGATGGAACCGAAAACCCAAGGAAAACCTTTATTCCTGTTAAAAGGAACGTGGAGGAGTATGAACCGGACGACAGGCGAACCTATCGACTCCTATTGAGGAAAAACAAGTAAATAAATAGTAAATAAAAGTTCAGAGTTTTAGGCGGGGACGTTAGAAGTATAGATTTGAAGTAGACTTTAGAAGGAACCGGAAACCCAGTCCTAAACAGGAAACACTATATAAACCTTCATTTGTACAATGAACAAACCGTGAACTGGACGATATGCAAACCTATCTATTCCTACAGCGTAACAATACCTTTCATAATGGCATCGAGGACCCCATCAACAACTACTGCACTGTCCAGAACCTATTTGTAAAATGGAAATACAATAGCCCATATATTGCTGGTAGGATAGCCTCCTTCGTAGATACTCAGAGGTTCGGATCCCTGACTATCAGGCGGATAACGCCACAAAAAAAAAAAAATCAAACAAAAAAAAAACGTTTACCTCCAGCACCCGTAATGAAGAAACAATTCAAGAAAGAAGTGATACACCGAGTGTATATGTCTCTACCCAGAAATCAAGGCAACAGATCTCCTCCTTAAGTCAGAAACATCATACCGATCTCAGGGCTCGAGTAATGCGACAAGCTCGTTCATATATGAGGATTCATAGATTCACTGCGAGAAGGGGTGTAATATAGGATGCTCGTGAGTGTGCATCAGCATCCCCTATCCCCATTTATAAATCTGTCTTTTGTGACTTTTAACATACAATATCCCTACAGAATGTAGGCGATCTTGGCTCTCCATGTTTTCTTCCTTATCCGTAAATTACAATGACCTTTATTAAAGATAGCGGAGTGCTTCCCATTACCTTTTCTACGGTCTTGAATTCAGAGTTGACCTTCTCCTAAAATGGCTGTTACACAAGAAAGACTAGAGAGCCCAGACTATCCTACAATTTAAATCATAACTAGTGGAGAAAAAAGATTTTTGCACTAACAAGAAATACACACACAAAGCATATATATATAAATATATATATATAGAGAGAGAGAGAGAGAAAAAGAGAGATGTCTGTGTTTGTATGTGTGTGTGTGTGTGTGTGTGTGTGTGTGTGTGTGTGTGTGTGTGTGTCAACACCCAACGTCGACAGCCTGTTTCACGCTTAAGTGCAATCTTCAAGCCCTAAGATTGAAATCAAGTATAAAACGCTGGGTGTTGACCCTAATATTTACATTTATATTTACATACTCTCCATCCCTGATAATGAGCATTTTAACCTATAAATATCACTAAGTTTGGATGGCAAACATCTGTTTTTTTTCATATAATCTCCTTCTTTATCAATGTACTTAACAGAAGACTTCCCCAATAGCTACATAGATCAAACATTATGCAGTGGATTTTTTAGATCAAAATTCAGCTAAGAACTATGTATCAGGCTAAAGTTTTATTGATCAGACAGTATCATTAAACCCGTTTGAGATTTTTAGTGAAAATATTGTTCGGAATAATAAAATATGACATAGGAAAGCCCAAATCATGAACACTGAAAATAACAGATCCGCGTAACAGCTGTATTGCTTTAAAACTCTAACTTATTGATTAAACGTGCTAACCAGTAAAAAAAAAACAAAAAAAAAATAAGTGTCGGTAACACATGTGGAATTATTAAATTAATCTATATTATAATCATACGATTGCTGCATGCTTTTGTCTGTCTGTTTGTTTGTGACCCTAACACAGAATAAACGGCACATCGTAGCGCAATTTTTCTTAACGCAATGCTCTTATTTGGAGAAAAAAAATCAATTTTCAGTTCATTCAAATTCCGAGTAATTTTTAATTCGTTAAGTATAAATAGGGCAGAAACACGTTTGCCTGAAGGAGATAACTCCAGGTCTATAGCTTGCTAACCACAGAGATGTCGCCCTTGAGCAATTTTTACTCTTCTCTATCAGTTCAGTGACAATAATTTAATACTAATTAATAAAAATAATGACGAAACATTGTGGTAGTTATCAACCGCATAATACGCGACATGTATTTGAATAGTTTTGTTTATTATTGCTATAATAGTTATATTTAGTAGGTACACATGTTTGAATAGACATCTCTGTCTTCCAAACAGTGAAATTGACATCACGGCCTGGGAAATCGAAAGTCTTATAAAAGAAAATGTGTTTCTCGGTGAAAACCTGCATTCCTTTAAGCAGATATAAATCTTCAAAATGTCTCAGCGATGGATGAGCAGTCCTTAAGAAAGGTAATTGTGCATTACTCAGCTGCTAAGTTTTCTCGTGGCTCAGTGGTTAAATATGCCTAACTTAAAAGTGGTTTCCCAGGATGAATGGAAACCTAGTATAAGTTTGATGGTAGATGTCTATGTCACTGTTTAAAAAAACAAGGATGTCTATTCAAACATGTATAACCGCTAAATATAAACTTTTTATAGAGAAATAATATTGAATTAAAACTCCATTAATTGCTTAAATGCCTGTAACTTTTTGCTGTGCTAGAGTTATTTCCCTTACACAAACAGCGTCAGGTAACAGTTTTGCTGTTATAACAATGGTTGATTGGCTTTTAGTAGGTAAGACTGACCTCGCGAAAGCTCAGTTTGCAACAATAATAATTGTAACACACACACACATATACACACACACACACACACGCACAGAGGGTACGATGGATAAATTGTCGTCTAAATTACGCAAAAATAAAAATAACACTGACATCTCATTTTCATAGATATGTTTACCAAAATTACACAAAAATGTCTTGAAATACTAAAGATTAAATTTATTTAATAAAATCGCCATTGGTTTCAACCACAGCCTCGAGACAACTGTGGAATTTCTAGCAACTCTTCTGAACGGTCTTCTTGTTTAAGTTAGTGAATGCTGCCATCATCCTTGCCTTCAGTTCATCTTCGGTGTTACAAGGAGTGTTGTTGGTCTCTCACTCAACTGCGTACTACTAAATAACGAAAAGGGTACAGTCTGGGGAGTTAGGTGGCCAGATGTAAGGGGTGATGTGGTCGCAGAAATTGTCTGACAGCCATGACTAGGTTTCCCTGCTTGTATGGCATGGTGCAGAATGCTGTTGCCAGACATAGAGTTTTCAGAGAAGCCACCTTCTTGCCCCAGAGCAGCATTATCACCTCAAAGCACTTCCTTGTTGAGCCTGAGGCCCTGTAGAAAGACGAATGGAGGCATAACGTCGCTATCACTAGTGATCACTGCAAACACCTTCGTAATCGTCATTAGCCTCATTCAACTCTTTCCGAATCATCTGCACTGTTCTCAGATTGACATCCAAACACACCAAAATGTTCATATTGGAGATTCCGGTGTAAATGCAAAGCTATACAGCTTGCCGTTTCATAATTTCTGGCGAAGTGAATTGCGTCATGGTGTTCTGCCCAACTAACAAGTCAAATTGTTTAAAACAATTCAAATTGTTTTTAATATATATATATATATTATATATATATATATATATATATATATATATATATATATATATAATCCTTTGTCATATTAGATTTGTTCCAACGATTACCTTTGAAAAGTGTTGGCCGAAAAAGATTCCTTTGAAAAAAGAAAAAATGAAAAATACTGTCTGGCTTTTTCAAATCAATATATATATATATATATATATATATATATATATATATATATATTACATGAATCATTCATACAAAAACAGATATAGAAGTTAATATAAATGGCGAGAATACATCTTCGCAAACAAATTTAAAGTACATACTTTATTTATATTTAAAATACATACTTATATATATATATATATATATATATATATATATATATATATATATATATATATATACCAGATTCATTCCAGAAGTGTTGCGGCAGGAGTGACATTTATTAATTACAAAGAAGTTTAAAAATAGGATCCTCCAACTTCAATGGACTTGGCTCTTGTAGCACTCCAACCACTTCGTACGGGCCCCATGGAAGTCATCCAAAATGAACATGTTCATATCTCTTGTCCCAGATTCCATCATTTTCTCAATGTCTTCAAAACGACTGCTCATGAGGTTCTCTTTCAACTTGGCGAACAAACAAAAGTCACAGGAACAAGGTCTGGCCCGTTGACTGAAGGCTGAGGGACAGTTTTAATGCACATTTCCGTCAGCCCCAAACTTTATTGCATATCGATTTTCCAAATTCTCTTTACGTCCCGACTGCATTCTGCAAACTTGTTAGTTATGACAAGCAGTGTTTAGTAAGGTCTGCTCAAAGAGCTGTTACGGTCGTCTCCTTCAATCTGAAAAGATGGCAGATCAGCTTATTAGATGTATTGTAATGATATATAAAAAATTGATATATGAAAATTACAGTAATCTAGGATTATCATAACTCCCTCTCCTAAAAAGTCTTCAAACTTCTGGAATGCCCCTGGTATATTTAAAGACTTACACATCCAAACCTCATAATATTAAAGACGTAGTAAAGTATCAATTTTATATATACTGTCTGGCCTAGGGCACTTAATGAGGCACAAAAAGTTTCTTGCAACCCTATCGTCGGACCGAGAATACATGGACTGCATTCCCAGCTGAGGAGCAAACAAGTATAAACGCGACTAATGTTTGCATTTAAACCCAAATGTGAACATGAACAATGTTTGCCCATTTAATCAAATATAAACACGATCAATGCTTACGTATAAACTCAAGTATAAACACGATAAACGTTTACCTATAGACTTAAGTATAAAAAAAGAACTGCCATTAAACTATTCAATAAGGCTTGACATATCAATATATAACCCAGCCGAACAGAATCCAACCCGTCTCTCCAGAAAAACTGCCCACATTGCAAAGAAATTTTGATTTATTAATATGATCTGTTATACAGGTGACACATTGTGGACCGGTTAGCAAGTTTGTACGCAGGGCATTAATAATAGAGTGAGTTCGATTCCATGTCAGTGCTCCTCATTTGTATCCATGTTTTATATGCTAAGCTTAGTAACTATTAATAAGATGACTTTCAAAGTAGTTCTTTTTATTGAGCTTTTATTCCTTCTTTACGCGGCAACTGAAAAATGGCCACTGTGCTCTATCTTTTAAAAGTACTTTTAGTAATGGCCACGACTCTCCTGATATCTAAAGGAAGTTGTTGCAAGAAATACGTATGATGCTTTAATTTTGGTAGCAATGGATTTTATTTTAAATAGATATTATTGCTTGCGTTTAAATGCGCATCTTCGGCTTGCATAATGCCCCGTATGCATCTCTTAAATTTCTGATTCTACGGTTACAAGTTATCTTGCTACCTAGATAGACTTGCCAATATCTTTATTCACTTCCCGAACGTTTTCGGTGACAGTAATAATAATTCATCTGTCTACTTACAACCACAACCAGTGTAACGTCAGTTCTTTTAACTCTTACACAAAACCTCCCCAATCAACATAATGGAATCTCTTGTTTTGCGGTAAAGCACACCTGGTTTGAAGGTAGTTTCAAAAGAAATATAGGCTCGATTCCTACCAAGAGGTATATTTTCTTTGAAAGAACTTTTGATCACGATACTGGTATATATCAATGTTACTGTCATAGGAAATAAACCCTATTTCCAAGACAATTACATACCTACATACATACCATATTAAACATGCCCAAAATTTATTTTCTACCCAATAATAGACAATATTTACAAACATGACAAAACAGAAAGATTCCACAATACAACACACACCGTTTAAATGAAATTGTCTATTGGTTAGAAATTAGCACCAGCATGTGAAATATTTTACTAATCAGAGAAAATAAAACTCCTATTTTTCTCGAGCCTACTTTCGGAAAAAAATTCTTTTACAAACAGACAGATTTCGACTTTCAGGAGTAGAGATGCGACTGCTTCGAAGCCATTGAAACACAAAAGACATGGCTACATAGACCTCCCCCCTCCCCGACCGCGTGCTGAAAGAAACGTGTCGGCGATTTCAAATGAATCATCTCCAGCAGTAACAACAGGGACGGTCAGTGAATCTTGGTTGACGACGAAAATCTTTTCTCAACTACAGTTTTTATTATGAAGCAATTACTTTTAAGAGTCTTTTCTAAACTCAGCTAAAGACTATTTTTACATCTTTTTGACTTTTTTGAATTCATGTAATTATATTTGTAAGTACAAATGACGTATTTAACAGGCATACCCATATTTTCTTTTTATTCTATTATTGTTTGGAATTCGGAAGTTTGGATTTTTAATACGAAAAAACCTGGACAAGCGAATTACCTACATTGCATATAAAAAATTAAAATAAAATAATGGACGTCAACTCAAACACGTTCATCCAATAAAAAAAAGTTCATTACAATAAGAAATAACGTCTGATTTAAAATTCATCAATTACTTCAATATCTTTGTCTGTAACCTTTTGCTGTATTGCACTAGAAATATCAGATCACTGTGTCTCTGTTATAACAATATTTATAGAGAGAGATAGACAGACAGTGATTGACGATGTAGTATACATGCACAACAAGTACTGTAAACATCTTAAGTATCCATGTGTAAAAAATAGCTATATGCATGCATATGTCATCGTTTGTATATATTTACGTGTATATGTATTTATGTGTATATGCATTTACCTATATGTATATGCGTATGTATTTATGAGTATGTGTATTTATCTATATGCATATGTGTATGTATTTATGTATATGTGTAGTTATCTATATACATATGCGTATGTATATGAGATGGATCAGAATTTGAAGGGAGTGGCTTCTTGGTGGGGCCCAGGACTTTTCAGCGCCTCCTAACAGATAACTAGATACGTACGTGTACATACGAAAGAATGCACAAATACACATGCGCACACACACACACATTCACACACACACACACACATATATATATATATATATATATATAAAATTGGATGGTCATTTATCTTATTCCTACTGTTATTCGAAACGCAAAGGTACAGACAAAATAAATGCACACACACACACACACACACACACACACACACACACACACACACATATGTATATATATGTCTATAATAGATATTTCTTTTCGTCATTATATATATGTGTGTGTGTGAGTGTGTGTGTTCATTTATTTTGTCTCTATCTTGCGTTTTGAAAAACAGAGTATGTTTATAATAAATGCCCCTTTTGTTTATATATGTGTGCGTGTGTGTGTTGTCTCTACTTCGAAACACAAAGTAGGGATAAGTAAACATCCAATTTTATTCGTAACTATTACTGTTCGATCTCTAGATATCAAGCACTATAATTAAAAAGACTGCTTGTCTTAAAAACGTTATCTTCCAAAAATATTAAGATTAATCTTTTTTTTTTCTTTTTTTTTTTTTTTTTGCAAAAGGTCAGAATTTGGAAGGAAGGGCTTCATAACTGAACCGAGAACTTTTCAGCGCCCGTAATAGATAGATAGATAGATAGATAGATAGATAGATAGATAGATAGAAGGAATGTACATGAGAAAATACATATGCAGCCTGCTACACACACACACACACACACACACACACACACACACACACATATACACATATATATATATATATATATATATATATATATATATATATATGTGTGTGTGTGTGTGTGTGTGTATATATATATATATATATATATCTTGTCTCTACTTTGAATTTCGAAACACAATTTAGGAATAAATAAGTTATCCAATTTTATTCGTAAATATAAATGGCCTATCACTTGATATCAAGCACTCTCATTACAAAGACTGGTTGCATTAAAACTTTAGCTTCCAGAAATATCTGGAGCAACCTTCTATGTTTTGTGAAATACAATCTTTTCATATATATATATATATATATATATATATCAATTTTTTCTCATATATATATATATATATATATATATATAGAGAGAGAGAGAGAGAGCTAATAATATATATATATATATATATATATATATATATATATATATATATATATATATATATATATATATGTGTGTGTCTGTGTGTTTTCACGATCTTTTCTCACTTTACGTATGGTTACAAACATGTATAATTATACATATGGATGCATACAAAAATACATACTCGCTAAGATATGCTCACATGTATATATATATATGTGTGTGTGTGTGCGTGTGTGCGTATGTATGTGCATATTCGTTGTTTCTATGTAAATGAACTCTTCTGCAGTTATAGCCATATACAGTTTCAAATACGCATAAAAACACATGCACACCTGTATTTGCTGCGCTTACGATTTTCTTTTCGTTTATCTTGCATCTATTTCTGTTCGAGTTACCTTGTAAAATTTGCGCGTCTGCACGTCCGCGTGTCTGTTGAACGCGTCTTTGTGCGCATGCTCGCTTATGCGCTTTTTCGCGCACTTTGGCAGTTTGGCAGACGTTCATATAATAGCTTGTTCCTAATATAGAATCTGATCGCTAAATAAAGAAATCACCGAGATTATTCCCATCGATAAAGCAGGAAATCTACTGACAAGAAGCATTAACTCTTATTTTCAGTTAGCTTTTCTTTTCTTTTTTAATATTTTCCGCTTTTACTCATTGATTTTTTTTATTTTTATTTATTTATTTTTTTTGTCTGTTTCTTGGCCTGGAGATATTGACAGTCAGCATCCGTAACTACAAATGGCGCAGAAAGATTTCAGTGGTTCGTCAAGGCGTGGAAATATTTCTTCTCACAGCCAGATTTATTGATGAGTTCTCCAGAGCAAAATTTTCCATTGCCCAAGGTTATTGTAAAAACGTGACACGGAGAAAAGAATGGAAATAAACATTAATTTATTTTCTCCCATTTTCTTTGTTTATATTCGACAGAAATAAGACAACACGTGTGTACGTATGTGCGCCTGTTAGAACATCGTATACGTTACTTTCTCTCTCTCTCTCTCTCTCTCTCTCTCTCTTTGAAAATAGTTATATATAGATAGATAGATACGAACAAAATAAGATAGATAGAAAGATAGATAGATTCCTCTATACACTTAATCATCAATAAAGAAAAATTTTAAGTACAGTAGAAAAACTGAATAAAAAAAAACTTATTCCTTTGTCCGCCACATTCATACAAATATGCATAAAGGAAGTATTGGTGTCCAAATATACAATCTCTCTCTCTCTCTCTCTCTCTCTCTCTCTCGCTATATATATATATATATATATATATATATATATATATATATATATATATATATATATATTACAGATAATGTACGTTGGTATATAATCCTGGTGGATCCTAGTAATATTAATTATTAAAATTGATCCACAGAGAGCTCGATGGTTTTATTTTTTACAGCAAAAAAAAAAAAAACATAGAAATAGACTATCTCTATGTTGAGGTAATTTTTGTTTTTTGCTGTAATATATATATATATATATATATATATATATATATATATATATATATATATATATATATATATTCAATCATGTTTGGTTGAATAATCTAGACATATTACGTCTAGTTATTTTAATTTTAATCCTCTCAAATTCATGGATCAACTTCTTAGTGTTGTTATTAAATGGATTAAGAAAAACGCCGTAGTTTTTTTCATTACTTTTATTTTCCCTCATGCTTTCAATTTCATCCAAGATGATTCAGGGGTGAATTGCTAAGACAAAAATTAATATAATTGAAAGTAGTGATTGTTCTTTTTTTTTTTTTTTTTTTTTTTTTTTGTAAATGAGCATCAAACACGCTCCATTAATTTAAAAACTAATGCTTAGAACATATAAGGGAGGTAATTTATTTTATATCTTTTATTATTTTATGTTTTAAAATAATCAACCTGCAATTCTAAAAATATTACAATTTGAGTATCCCAAAACATTGCTTTTGTAGGCATTTTAAAATATTGTTGCTATATTCAAAATTAATCTTATTTAGTGTTGGTTGCATTTTTTATATAGAGCGCTTCAAGAATTTGGAGTTGTTTTTTTTATTCTCATATTGGCGTATACTTATATTGCCAATTAATATTTCCCTAAAACGTGAATGTGGACAGGGCTGTTCTTTTAAATGTTGTGCAGTAGAACTTGAATTCGATATGTGTAATGTAAGCCTTCTTGATGATGTTGTCATCCTGCAAGCAACATATTACTTTTTCGTCAATTGATAGACGATGTTAGTCTTTTGCGAAACATTAGTTGACGGAAAAGAGTTATTGCGGATGATTAAGTTGGTTGTATTAAATTTAGTATATTATATAATTAGTTTTATTTTTTACTTGGATCTGTGGGGGATATATTAGTACTTATGAGTTTTTAGGATTTTTTTATCTTGTTTGTAATTAGTGGATTTGATTGCAGTATAGTAGGTTGATATGTTTAGGGTTATTTGAGGATGTATTATGTTCTTTTTTGAATTATGTTAATATTTCTAATGGCTCATCTAATTTGTTCATCAATAATGTAATTAGGAAAGTCATTATTAATGAGAGTTTGTTTATTATTATTTTTTTATTCCGTGTAGAAATATTTTTACACGGTTTATTAAATTTTGTATAATCGCTGTTTTGTAATAATTAGCACATTCACTTTTATAGTTGAGAGTTCACATGTTTATGCTAGTTAGTTTTTCATATGGAGAGGTAGGTAATATATTATTATTTATGTCTATCAGTATATCAAGAAAAGAATTCTGTTGTTATTGTTAAGTTCATATGTGAACTTAAGAACGGTCGACAAAACCCATGAATGGCTGGCAGGATATTTTCACGATCATGTTACCCCTAACATTTGGCCTCCTAGCGCCCCCGATTTCAAAATATTTGGACTCTTACGTTTGGGGCGTCGTTGAAAGGGAGTCCAACAATTATACCCACAATGCCAAGGACTTGGCGAAGGTTGTTATCGAGGACGTCATGGTCGACATGAACACCTGACCAACGCATATAATCGTTTTAGAAGCCGCATCGAGGGCGTCATCGAAGCTGATGGCAGTTATATTGAATACATATGTTTTATGTATGTAAAAACATAAATTCTGTAAAAATACATTGATTTCTATGCTAAATAATATTAGGATGACTATAAAAAGGTTGATCTCAAATATCAAACGCGCACAAACAGTACATTTAGATAGCAAACGTTCGGGACGTAAGCGATCATGACTCTTCACTGTTTTCTTTTCTTCATTATCTGTGAACTGCCATGCCTTCTTGGGAAAGATAGTGGAGAGTTTCCCTGGTGCATTCTCAACGGTTTAGATTTCCGAGTTTTCATTTACTTACGGCCATATCACGTTGAAATATCGGTTTCCATACGGTCACCGAAGTTAAGCAACATCGAACCTGGTTAGTACCTAGATGGATGACCGGTTGGGAATAACAGGTTCTGTAAGCTTGGGTGTGCGGGTGGGTGTGATGGATAATCGCTCGGAATTGTTAATCGGAGAGCCGAGTTCGATTCCGACTGGGTTCGTTATATTCACTTACGCGCAAATACTCTTGGTATGAATCCACCTCTTCTACCCACCCAGATATGGGTTAATTAGTAAGATTTGTATGCCTAAATCACTATTATCTAAAAAGAAAAACTTATCTAGAAAAAAAAGTAATTTTTTTATGAGGTTCTCCTGGTGACCAATAAGTCAATGGATGTCAATTGGAAACTTGTAAATGAACTTGCCGAAATTGTGTGTAATGTTCCAAATAATTATGTGTGGGGCACTTCAATGTGGTCTAATAGTTAGCAAGTTTTTCTCGCTAAATCATTTACGACTAAGTAGTGAGTTCTATTCTCCACATTTTAGGCCTTGTGTCACAAACTATGCTTAGAAATGCTTAGAAAAGCCAGAGCACTTCGACGTGATGTAATGGTTGACGAGCTTGTCTCTTTATATCTGTTACGACTGTATAGTGAGCTCGATACTCATTGGCTTCCCCATGCTCTCGGCTTAGTGTTACATATAAGCTACGCTTAAAAAGCACCACTTTCAGCATGTATGTGCATGCAAAAATAACCCAGACGTCCTATTATAGATAAGCAATAATCGATTATAAAAATAAAAAGTCATTTTATGGATATTTCGATACCTATTCATACTCTCTAGTAGTCTTATGATGTTCCATACTAATATATAAAATTGAGTCATTAGTAATTTCTATTTTGGGAATCAATTGTAATGACAACTGTATGATACAAGCTACTAATCATACGTGGCAATTGAGAATAAATTTAAAATAAACTAAGTTACCTTAGTTTTTACAACATAACGCCACATACAACAAGAATAACATAGGGGAAAAAAGGAACTCGATTGGTCTGTTCTTTCCCATCTGCCTTATTCACCTGACCTTGAAGCAAACTGATTATTCATTTTTTTCCACTGTTGCAAAACGCTTTGATGGGTAAAACTTTCTGTAATGAAAGACAGATTTCTTTTTTAAATATTGGGGAATGAGGCCTAGCCCCCCCCCCCATGCCCTCCTTCTGCAAGAACGGCCCTGGTATTATTGTAGTTGGGGTTTATCTGGACCCCACGATTTTCAGTTATTTAAAACTATAGGGGAGGGGTTGCCCCCAAATTCCCCCTTCCAGAGCAGTCACTCGACTTTTATTTCATAATTACCGAATTTTTCTACCTTGTCAAAATTACCAAATTTTGCGTTACCGAATCTTCCCGTTATCAAATTTCCCTAAATTCACCCACAATTACTGACCCAAACATACAACAGTATTCCTTGCACTCAAACAACACTTTTTTACTTACCATTTTCGCTACAATCGCCATAATAACTCAAAGACTATGAAGTCCTAACTAGTTCCCATATGTACAATTTGTCTGAGCCGGAATAGAAATAACCAAAAAGAAAAGAACCATTACCATGAAAAATATTTGTAAAAAGGACACAGGGAAGCTGTTACAGTGGTGATAAATGACTGAAGCCGAAATGCCACGTCAAAACCAATAAGTATGCAGATTCTCCTTTGTATTTCATCAAGAATCCCTAACTACATAGCAGAAATACCAGACCAGGTGTGAGAACAATATTCAATGCATGGACGAATGGTAGACCTATAAATGTGTAAGAGAGATTCTTGTGAGAAAAGTTGTTTCGCGGGAAACGGTGAATCAACATCCATTGTAGCAAGCCTGGTAATTGATTCAATAAAATCCTCTACTTCATGTCAACGGAAAACGTTACCCCGAGAAATCGCAATGAGGTTAGCATCATCCTTTTGACGTAAGGCAAAAACGGTTCTCAGGCGATTAAAAAAGAACAGTTTCGTTTTGGAGGCATTAAAAATAACAAGCTATTTCTTGCCCAAGTTAACAACAGATTGTATGTTATTTTTTTAGATCAGCTGTCAATTTGCTCTTTTCGAACCGATCAGACTTACCATTAACCCAGGAGTAAATAGCTGTGTCATCAACATAGATACTGAGTTAAGAACTGATGATATCAGGAAGGTCGTTGATGAAAATTATGAACAACATAGGTCCAAGAATAGAGCCCTTGGGAATACCTGCTTTAGTGCAAAAAGTTCTAAGAGGCCGTTCAAAATAAATTTCATTACGGGCTTTTATAAGAAAGACTGAATAAGCCCAAACATTCGCCCCCAAATACCATAACCTTTCAATTTGTGAAAAAAAATCAGCATGCCAAACCCTTTCAAATACCTTCGAGATATCCAATGCAACAGCCCGAGCTTCACTAGAGAAGCGAAAGCCATACTGATTATCTAAAAGAAGATCCCGTGATGACCCCAATTCAGAGTTGATTATAGCTTCTAGTACTTTGCCAAAAAGAGTTTGAAAAAAAAGGCCAATAGGACGATAGTTAGAAGGATCAGATGATTTGTCCGTGTTCTTAAAGTCCAGAAAAAACACAAGAGGATTTCCAACAAGCAGGGAAGCAAGAAGTAACAGGGCATTTATTGTAGATTTTACATAGCAAGTGCAAGAGCATCTTTCGCAAGGTCTATTATAGGGACACCATCAAGTCCACGGACTTTGTCGGGATCCAGTTTAGGGATATATATATATATATATATAATTATTTTTTTATAAAAAAAAAAATAAAAAATAAAAAAAATTATAACATAAGTATGTTATAAAATCACTACAAAATAGCCATTTTGTTTCAACACCCATTCATTCCGTATATACCAATATATATATATATATATATATATATATATATATATATATATATATATATATATATATATATATATATCGGTCTTCTTATATGGCAGTGAATGCTATCCAATCTCCTCACAGGTGAAGGAGAGTCTTGAGGCAACAGAAATATGGTTATACAGAAGGATGTAGAATACTATGAAGTGAATATATTTTAAGGAATTTTTAAGAGAAATAGAAACAAAAAGGGATGCTTATACTTAGAATTAGAAAGAAACAATTGCAATTTCTACGGCACATAATGAACAAAAAGAGGGTCTGAAAAAGTTAAAACTCTCAATATATATTGAAAGTAAATATTTAAATGTATATAAATTTATATATATACACACACAAATATATAAATGTATATATATATATATATATATATATATATATATATATATATATAATATATAAATGTATATATATACAAATATATAAATGTATATATATATACAAATATATAAATGTATATATATTCAAATATATAAATGTATATATATATATACACAAATATATAAATGCATATATATATATGCACAAATATATAAAATATATATATATATATATATATATATATATATAAAATATAAATATATATATATACAAATATATAAATGTATATATATACACAAATATATACATGTATATATATATATATCAAATATATACATGTATATATATATAGACAAATATATAAATGTATATATATATACACAAATATATAAATGTATATATATACACAAATATATAAATGTATATATATATACACAAATATTTAAATGTATATATATACAAATATATAAATGTATATATATACATATATATAAATGTATATAGACATATATGTAAATTTATATATACATCCGAGAAATTCGTCATTTGTTGTTTAAAAACTGTAATTTGACTTTACTAACCAGACGATTCCTCTGTAGCTAAATGGTATAGCACGTCAGGCTATATGACGGTTCCGTGTAGGATTCAGGCTCGATTCCTGTTGAAGGACATGTATTTTCTATGAGATTCCTCGGACACTCAGGCCGGTGAATATATTGAAAGCAAAAGGGACAGAGGAAAGCGTTCAGTAACCTACCTAGCGAGCTTGTGTAAATGAATGGCAGAACAGGGATTAGGAGAGATAACAAAGAGACGAACTTTACTAAGAACTACAAATCATAAGAAGTCGTGGAGAGTCCTGATCGTACACGTCCTGACACGGGACACAGAAGAAGATAATAATATCAAAAAGTTAATAATGGTTAACTTAATTTCAAGTGTCCTGTTGCTGCGTATACAACTCCCTGACTAAGAATATTAGAGTCAAGCTTACTAGTTTTGCGCCCCCCCCCACACACACACACCAAAGATTTCTTATAAACAAAATCTTATTTGTTTATTTCATTATAATACCTCTTAGTTTTTTGAGAAACACTGAAAGGGTCTTTATTCCCTGATTGCTAATTCTTGCAGGTCACCCTTACTCACTCGTCGCAAGATATCGAACTGGCGGCTCGCTGTCTATTGAGCCTATCCTCACACTATGTTGCCAACAAAACAGCAAGTACTTTATACATATGTATCTAAGCCCGGATTCAGTGTCGGGATAAAAAGGTTCGACAATGTAACATGTGCTCAATGGTGCACGTGTCGTGGGATAAAAAAAAGTGAACCAGACAAAAAGAAAATGAAAAGGCAAAAGAAAATCTGCGATCATTAAACGCAAAAGAATATAAAAGTAGGTGAAGGTTAAGCTGCAAACAAAAAAAAAAAAAAAAGAAAGAAAACAACGACAAAAGGAGAAAAAAGTAATAACGCTTTGTGTTAGAAGTGGTTGTGAATTGTTACATGAAAAAACGACCGGTTCATCGTTTATTTCCTTAAGGTGATTTGATAATGACCTACAAGAGATTTATCTACTTTTAACTAAAAAAAAAAAAAAAAAATGAAATAAAACAAAAAAAATTAAGACTACACCGTATGATCACGAAGGCTAAGCGACGTTGAACCTGGTTAATACCTAGATGGGTAACCGCTTGGGTATACCAGTTTTGGGTTGTTTTTTTTTTTACTAATATTCACCCAATATAAGGCCCAAGAACCACTCAAAATAGAGGTCTACTGTGTGGCGTTATGTTAGCGTAGGAAAGGACAAGCGTGAGGAGTATATAGCTGAAGTAGACTTTAGAAGGAACCGGAAGCCAATACTAAACAGGAAACAAGGGATAAACCTCTACTACTGTTTAAAAGACCGGGATATTGCAAACTAGCAATGTGCGACTGGTGTACTACATAACGACTCGGAACGAGAAACTGGAGAGCCGAGTTCGAATTCCAATTGCGTTTGCTACATTCACTGACGCGTAAATACCTGTGGAAAAGGTATGCATCCACCTCTTCCCTCCCAGCTATGGGCTAAATAGTACAACGTGTATCTGAAAATTATTATTATCTGTCCTCAAAAATGTTTTAATACAATATTCACTCACAAAAAAAAAAAGAAAATTATTCTTAAAATCCAAAAATGTGTTTCGGCTTTAAATGACTAACAAAAGGTTGGTAAGCCGTAAAAAAAATATCAATCAATCAAAAAAAAAAGAAAAAAAGTTACGTTCGAAAATCGAAAAGACAGGTAGTTTATATTGAAAGAAACCATTTTATGTTTTTTTTCTAAATTTGTATAGATCTAGTGTTTCCCGATTGTTTATCTTCTTTATATGTCGCGTCCTCTGAGGTCATAGGCAATCATAGCTCTCCACAACTTCCCGTCTCTTGTAGCTCTTAATAAATTTTGTCTTTCAATTATTTCTCTTAAGCCCTGTTTCAACATCCATTTACTCAAGTTCACTAAGCAAACGTCCTTTTGCATTTGTATTTTTTTGATAACATTCTGAACACAAATATTGAATGCCTTATCACAAATCAGTAGGAGTAGATAGGTTCGTCTATCGTTCGGTTCATACTCCTTCCCTGTCTTTTGAACAGGAGACGGGGGGGTCCGTTGTTTCCTGTTTAGGATTGAATTTCCGGTTCCACCTTAAGTCTTCTCATTCACTTTCACTGTCAGTAGCCCCCTTGCGTCCTAGTGGCATTGTCGCCTTGCTTGGTATGAACTGATTAAAAAAAAACACAAACAAAACAACAACAATTTTTTTTTTTTACTGTCGATTAATACAGAAAAAGCGGTAAATTCAGAAAGACGTGAGACAAGCGTTGACGGAAAAGTTCAGGAAGAGTTTCTGCACATTTAGTCAATCCCCACGTCGAATGTTCTTTTTTGAAAAAGTACGACGACTTGACGACCAAAAACAGTGAGTTGTTTAGCCATGCGAGAAAGGCGATATATATTCTGTTATTTTCAGAAATACGGTACAAGGACAAAATGGGGAAAGGACAGTCTTCCTCTGTTCTAAACGTTAAACATAGCTAGCCACAAACACTGACCCAAACATACAACAGTATTACTTACACCAAAACAACGCATTCTTACTACATCCACCATAATACCGCATTGTCTCTATAAAAGTCCTAACTAATCCCTATATGTACAATTCATTGTCTGTGGGGGGGGGATAAAATAATTTAAAAATCTATACCCCAATGAATATTTACAAAACTGAACAAAGCTATATACAAGAAACTAAAAATAATGTTTGTAAAAAAAAACACAATGCCTAAATGTGGCAGAAACATCAGTTAACTGGACAAAATCAATGCGGGACTTTAATAATATAAAACATTCATTCATCCCAAGCACTCACTCAAACATACTCATTCAAACACAACTAATACGAAAATCACACCCGAAACGAAAGGCGCCCCGCATCCACCAGAGAACTGACATCACTGACCACCGAGTAGGGGATGGGGAATTAAACTGAAAAAAAAATAGGGACAGAAATAAAAGGGACCAATGAACATACATCCCCTAGCTAAGTTAACTGGAATGAAAAAACTAAAGATACAAAAACAACCCTAAACTAGCCTAATTTTGGTCGGGGTTGCCTAAGTTCGATCCAGGAAGGACAAGCGGTACCACCCATAAGAGAAGGGCAGAACGAAAGACGAAAATTGTCTGCAAATGACAAGTCACAAGATCGAGTAGAAATTAATCAGTCATAAAAGAACCAATCAGAGTTAAGTAATTACGCTAGAGGCGAATGATTATTCAAGGTCATGAATATTCAAGAAATTTATTCAAGGTTATTCAAGGTCAGATATTCCTGGAAGATAAAACAGTGATAATAAATTTTCCGCTTTTTAACTGGACACCCAGTAGATTTTAAAAAAAAAAAATTTTAGGAGAGGATAAGATTACAAAAATTATAGTATCAATAACTTTTAAAACTTAAAATCTGACTTAGCCCCCGCCTACTTGTAATATATAAATTAGACCCTCCCTATCAATTTCCCACATACCGATTTTTTTTTTCTGGCGCCGTGTCTTGGAAATATGAAATAATGAGATACGAAGAATGTTTCATAATTAACAATAACAATTAGATTTATTACCAGCCCACCACATTGGCAAACTTATTATCTTCATATCAACAGATGGTATATTAAAGAGTTAGGAATTTCGTGGGCAATAAATAGTTCTACATACCATTTGTGATTGCTAGGACATAATATTGAAAATTGGCAAAATTAATAAAGAATAAAAGTTCATGTTTACGAAACTATAGCTTGGGTGTAGGGCACCTCGAGGCGGTGTAATGGTTAACAAGCTTGTCTCGCTAGAACAATTACAACTGAGTCGTGTGTTCGATCCTCACTGGGTGCCCCATACTACGCTTAGAAAATTACTATAACTATAACGTGTATCTGGGTAGCAGTTTTTCTTTTAGACAAGTTTGGATAAAGACCAATGAAGGATTTTTTTTTGTTATTTTTTTCGGTGAAGTTTTAGAATAGGCACAGCGACTATATATAATCATTTTTTTTAAACATTACTGTATAGATTACACATTTCAGATCATGAATATTATTTCCGTAAATGAAATTTTATAAAATTTAATAAAAGTTTGCAATGTAAATTTATTGTCCATTGATCCCCTAATAGAAGAAAAAAAAAGTTCAAACCACGTGATCTCCTAAAATAAAATAAAAACAGATTTAAATTAAACGTTTATAATCTGGAGGACATTGAGCACTTCGACGAGGTGTAATGGTTAGCAAGCTTGCCACTCTAGATCAATTACGATTGACTTGTGACTTCGATCCTCACTGGGTGCCCCCATACTTTCGGCCTTGTGCCACATCTAACCTACGTTTAAAAAATCACCATGATCTGGAGGACTTAATCAATGGTAATATAAAAAAAAAATTGAAAAATAAATTATTAAATGCTATTTCACAGTTGCTTGAAAACGATAAGTATAAGAAACGTGTTTTTTTGCCTTCGCAAAAGGGGGATTAATTTACAATGAATTTGCATAGGAAAATGGACACCCTATTAACTTTTATAAAATTTTATAAAGAAAAAACATATTCGTAATCTGGAGTGCGTAATCTATAGTAATAGGAAAATAAATTGGAAAAAAAAGGATTATTTCTAGTCGCAGTGCCTATTCTAAAACTCCACTAGTTCTCTATATTTCAAACCATTTTCTGGTTTCCGGTTATCCGAAATACAGAAAAAAAAAACGAAGAAAAATGCTTAACAAAGAATTTTCCTTGGTTTATAACCAAACTTGTAGAAAGACCTACGGCCACATCACGTTGAAACACTGAATATATAAATTCTTCCACGTGTTGAATTTATTTTTTGAAAATGTTTGTATTCGTTTTACTTTGCAGGTCTTCTTCGCAATCAGCCGTAACAAGTCATAACTTTTCGCACTACAAATTGGTGACCAACAGTAACCCCCGTCCATTCTAATCCCGTAGCACGTAAATTCTATAAAGGTAAAAAAAAAAATCAACCATGAAGATGAGAAAATATAATTGAAGAATTGCATTAAACCTTTTCAGAACAGGAATTTCGATCATTTCCTCAAATTTGACACGGGAAGTGAATCATTATGCACATTTCATCATAATCCTATTTACATATATTCTAAATATTACCTCGGTTTACGACCATCTCTCGTTGAAACACAGGTTCCCGTACAATCACCGAAGTTAAGCAATGTCGAGACTGGGCAGTACCTAGATGGATAACCTCTTTGGAATACCAGGTGTATGAGTGGTGTAATTGTTAATCGGTGAGCTGAATTTCAATTCTAGTTGGGTTCGTTATATTCACTTAGGCGCAAATATCCTTGGGAAAGGTAAGAAGACATCTCTTCTCCCCCAGCTATGGGTTAATTAATATGACTTGTGTCCCTAAATCCTTATTATCCAAAAAAAAATACAATCTAAAAAGAATTATGGCTTTAAATAACCTGTGAAGTGTTGACGAGCCATACAAAACGAATCAATCGAAAGCTTCAGGTATAAAATGTTCTGCTTTTTTTGGTTTGTTTCTAGCCTTTTACGGGTGAAATATTATGCATGAACCGGATCTGTGGGGACTACTGATAAACCTCGTCTTCGGGACCAATGCTACTCACGAAGGAAGTGAAATCCTTGTGAATGGAGCTGCTTTGTATGTGCCAATAATCTAGTGTAATCTTATCAAACCTTATTGGTCAGAGAGAAGTGGGTACACTCTGTAGTTCAGTAATACTTTCAGGACGTCGGCGATTATGGCTCTCCACGACTTCCTGTCCTTACATACACTAATTTTTGAACCTTTACCATCTACGTGATTCCTGTTCTGCTATCCATTCTCACAAACCCATTAAGTGGGTTACTCGCCGTTTCCAATTGTTTCTCTCGCTGACAATATGATCTGTGAGTATTAAATTCTCTAGGCCTTCTTTCCTTATTAGGTGTCCCATGAATTTAGACTGTTTCTTTCTGAATGTAAGTATAAGTTTCCTCGTTGTTTTTATTTTCCTTAAAACTTCCACGTTGTTCACATGTTCGTTCAATGTTATTATCAGGATAAATCTGTAGTCACATATATGTCACATCTTTGTCTAAGGAGATTGTCCAACATTCACTGTCAACGATCGATTTGTTTTTTGTTTTTTTTTACGGTTTATGAACCATTTAGGGGTTATTTTAAAGCCAGAAAATATTTTTACATTTCAAGAATTATTTGAAGATAATAATGATTTACTGATACAAGACCTACTAATTAGCCCATAACTGGGGGACAAAAGATGTGAATTTTACCTTTCTCAGGGGTATTTGCGCGTAAGTGAATATAACGAATCAGACTGAAATTGAAACTCAGCTCTCCGATTTCCAATTCCCAGCGATTATCTATTACACCATCCACACACCCCAGCTTACAGTACTTTTTATTCCCAAGCGGTTACTCATCTAGGTACTGACCAGGTTCGACGTTGCTTAACTTACAAGAACCGGTGTTTCAGCGTGATATGGCCGTAAGCCATAGTGATGTCTAGAAGATTTAATGATCGCATAACAGTTGATGAACTGTTGTTCTTTGTTTCTAGCAGTTCCCTATCTCTTAAAAAATGTTGACCTTGATCTGCCATTCATTTACGCAAATTCGTTAAATAGGTTATCTCTACCTTCAATATGTCTCGTGAGCGTTAAATACTCTAGACCCGATATCTGTCTATATCTCTGAGATGAGGTATTTTGAATCAGTCAGTCAGTTAAGTGGCATGTGTGATACACGCTTAAGCGATCATGTATCTTTCGTTACATGACTGACGAGGCAGTTTTTTTCCCCGCAGTAGGTTGTCATTTCTTTCTGTTCTGCTATTTACCCATAGCAGTGGGGAGAAGAGGAGGATTCACACCTTTCCCAAGGGTATTAACACGTAAGTGAATGTAATGGTTTTGGGCTGGAATTCCTCAATCCGAGCCGCTATCCATTACCCCACAGTACCTCCCCTTCCAATTATTATGATTACTTATACTATTTACATTATTCGGACTGTTATCCTCATGTTTATTGCCATATTCACAACGTTTCGACCGTTGTACGCCCCGGTCTTCTTCGGGTGTCTGGAATTTCTAACTGAACCCATTATTTCGTCCACCCGGAGTAGATTGTTCTAGCTCCACGTGCTATGCCTTTTCTGGATGTCTCAGTTATTTCCCTTTAACTCAACTCTCCGAGTTTTTACTTCACGACTGCTGTAGCCTGGTATTGAACTCACAATTGTTTTGGGTTTAGTCACTGGATCTAACCAACGCCTTTATCCATTGGGACATGAGTCCTTAAAGCATGGCACGTGGAACTAGAACAATCATACGCGGTGGACAAAATAGAGGATTCGGTTCGAAATTCCAATCACCTGTAGAAAGCTGTAGCGTACAACGGCCGAAATGTTGTGAATATGGCAATGAAGATGAGGATAACAGTTCGAATAATGTAAATAGTGTAAGTACACTAGACCCTTTTTAAATCTTATTGTTCACCCAATTCAAGGCCCAAGATCCACTCAAGGTAGAGAGTTACTGAATGAGATTATTGTAAAGGTGGGAAATAAGACGTGCATATTATGAGGACATGTGGAATAGATAACAGTTGACTCTTGACTTGAAGCATCATCTCGGGAGTCTGTTCCACTAATTGATAATTCTGAAGAAAGAAGCTGAATGGAACTTCCTCCATACCAGTGGAATACTGCCTTAGCCGAGTATTGAACTCACACTCTTTGGGTTCTGTCACTGGATCTAACCAACGCCTTTATCCACTGTGCCACATGGAGAACTTTCAGAGGGAAAATTAACAGGAGATAATTGATAATTGACATCCATTAAACATGGCACGTGGAACTAGAACAGTCTACCCCAGTGAGCGAAATAAAGGGTTCAGTTCGACATTCCAACCACCTGAAGAAGGCCAGAGCGTACAACGGCCGAAACATTGCAATAAATATGGCGACAAAGATGAGGATTATAGTCCGAATAATGTAAATAATGTGTAAAACGAATGTCGTCGCGGAAAATGAACTCGGCGAGATCGAGATCAAATTCTAAATATTCGAGTTCCATAAGGTCTGGGATGAGCTTCTTTTTTTTTTTTTTTCGTTTTATTCCAAATAGACGTTCGAGGCAACGAGCCTCATTGCGAGTACAACTGTTTATCAGTGATCCAGAGATTTCAGCTATCTCCATCGAACTCACGGGCTTGAGAGAATTGATTACCCAACCTCGTTGCTACAAAAGAAACCGGAAATGACATCTTATTTCTTTCTTTTTTTTTTTTTTTTTTTTTGTCTGATTACTTGTGTTATTAATACTTTGTGCAACAGATGCTTTACATTGATTTCTATTTATTTTGTTTTATTTCCAGCTGGGTTATAATAAAATAAATATATATATATATATATATATATATATATATATATATATATATATAGAGAGAGAGAGAGAGAGAGAGAGATCTTATCATTGTTACTGTCTAGCTAACATTCCACAAGTCAGTTTATTGATATAGTTTCGTATTGTAGCAGCAACCAACAGCTTGGCAGTTTTTCATGACCCATCCTCTTGAGTGGGGACTTTACTTGTAAAATCAACAAAATTTTAATAAAATTCAAAGTATTTATAAATATTTATCTCTATTACTTTCACCCAAGTCCTGTAGACTCCCTCAGGACTATAGGACCACAGCTATCAATAAGCTAAACGTTGTTGCTATTGTTTCCGTAACAAATAGGTTTTCTACGGGATGAAGTTATCAGCGCCAGGCACAACGGGTTTAGAATTCAGAGTTGCTCTTCTCCTAGACTGGATATCAACCAAGACGAAGAGCTCAAAATCCTACTATTTAACTCATAGATCGGAGTAAGTGGAGAGAAGAGATGGATTCATACCTTTCTGGAGTATATTTATTGCAATGAACTCAAGTAGGAATCAAACTCTGTTCGCTGGTTTCACGTTCTCAGCGGTTCACTAATTGCCATACTTGTCAGAAACTGTTTAACGTTATCATTTGTAAAAAAAAGGTTTCTGTTTGAATTTATGAAATATGAATATATCATAATTTTATTAGAAATCCGTCTGAACGTTGTGGAGTCTACTATGGCAGTTATCTAATCCCTGTTGCAGACTCCTGCTCATACACACTTGTGTTCCTTCAGCACCCACAATGCTAAACTGTCGTTTGGTAGATACAGAAAGAAAACTGTACGGATTCTCAGAAAAGATAGTAAAGGAAAGCGGAAAGAAAAGACTAACTATCAATTGTAAGAAGACAGAATGTCTGGTTGTCAGCAAGAGGAACAACCCCAAAATGCTAGCTACGAATTGAAGATGACAAAATCAAACAAGTACAGAAATTTAAATATCTTTGAAGTGTTTTAACAGACGACGGAAAATGCGATACCGTAATCCGAAGATGCTTTGGAGTAACGAAAGCCTTTTAAACAATGTATTAATAAACGGGAAAATTTCGTTAAAAACAAAGAAAATTGTGTTGAACAGTAAGTATTCACTCCTTATACATATCCGAGAATGTAGAAGATTTTCTCTACAGATGCAGAGGAGACTTGAGGCAACAAAAATAGAGATATGACTCTATAGAAGGATGCTGAGAATTCCATGGAGGGAACAAGTGAACAATGGGAAAGATTTAAGGGAAATGGAAACAACAAAAAAAAACACACTTAGAATCAGAAAGACTTAGAAACATAATGAGGGCTTGGAGAATTTGATACTCACAGGATATATTGACGGCAAGACGGGCATAGGAAACAGAGAGTAACCTACATAAAGGAGACAAGCATTGCCCAGAGTTACAAAGGATAGGGAGTTGTGGAGAGCTATGACCACATACGTCATATTAAAGAAGAATCCTGAGTAAACCTAAGGTACAGTTTCTTGGGGATAGCTGTTTAATCAATAACAAGGCGTGATTTCCAGTGGTAGGCCGACATTATGAAGAACTAGTTATTTAGTTTTAACAAAAGAAATAACGGGTTTAACGAAATAATAAAAACAATAACAGGGGTGCGACAGAAAAGTTCTCAGCCCTACAGTGTAAAAACAGTGGTCAGGCGAGAGGGATTCAAAAAAGAAATTTCGATTCAGATCAGGGTTAAGGGATAAAGAGAAGGTAAAAACGAGAAGAGGATTACCCCGAACGAGATTCTGCCCTTCGGCGGGACCGAACTCAGGTCATGTACATTAAAATAGTTGTTATGGTCCAGGTTAGGACCGAAGAAAGAACAACACGAACACAAGAGTTCGACCATCAAGTCGAAGCTCAGCTCGTAGAAATAACGAAGGTATATTACACGCTCAGCCAAAAAATAATAATACAAGTCTGGTTTCACCCCGAACGAGATTCTGCCCTTCGGCGGAACTACTATCAGACCATCTCGACTCGATTCGTCCCCTCTCTTGAGAGGCGTAGTATACATAGTGTTAGGAAGAGTTCATTCTGTAGTTATAGGTAAGGACCCATGAGAACAGTTTAACACAAAACGTTGAACTGTGCAGACTTAGTTGGTACACTTCTTTCTTTTTTACTGAAACCAATACAAATTAAAAGTTTGAAAAAAAACTATATACATGAATATATATTATTGCATATGTGCATTTCTTAATATTTATATAAAAAATTTGTAACAAAATGTGTATGTAACAAAAACGTATGCGTAAATTTTGTTCATGTCTTGCGGCTGTCAAACATCTGAACTTTATCATATGTGGTTCTTATATTAAACAAGTTTAGCCACCCCTGGGATATAGTAACAAGTAACGTAAGCTTTTATTATTTCTTCAGCTGTCATTATGAAAATACTATCTATCTATCTATACGATTCAATTCTCAATGCTATTCAGAGATTTCTTTACCCTGAGAGAGAAAAATGAAATTATTTCTACACTCCAGTATTTATGACCTTCTTATTAATTTCCTCTCTTTCTGCTAATACACTGAACAAAGATAGACTGAGGTTTTTCTTTCTGAAGAGTCGATATGAGTTGGCCGGTAGAGAGCTGAACCGATCGATTTCAATAAGGTCACCTTTGAAATCTTAAGACTAATTCCAGACATCTGATATTTCCTACGGAGATATTTATTCTCACTTTCCTATCACGAATTTTACAAGTGCAAATAAGCTCTTTTTTGCAACCCTTTTGGGCGTGGGTGGGTCAAAAAGAAGCCAATTTCTTTCTAGGCGTGACGTCAACTTTCAAGTTAATGAATGAGTATAACGTCACAGGTTTTAATTATTGTACAGGTGACCACGCACTTCGACGTGGTGTAATGGTTAACATGCTTGTCTCGTTAGATCAGTTATGACTATGTAGTGAGTTCGATCGTAACTGGGTGCTCTATGCATACGGCTTTGTGCCACATCCAAGCTACGCTTAGTGAATCGCTATTGTACAGATGATTAGGGTGCTGTAATTGTTAACACGTTTGTCTTGTTAGATCAATTACGACTAAGTAGTGAGTTCAATCCTCACCGGGTACTCTATACTTTCGGCCTTATAACACATCTAAGCTATGCTTAATAAATCGCTATTGTACAAGTGATTTATGCAATATCATACACTTTCACATAGGATCAAAGTGTATCTTTCCAGCACGTCCACATCGGATCAGTGTATTTCTCCTGGACGTTCACATAGGATCAAAGTGTATCTGTTCAGCACGTCAACATCGGATCATGCATGTTCACTTAGGATCAAAGTGTGTCGGTCCGATACATTCACATAGGACCAAAATCTATTTCTCTTGGATGTTCATATAGGAGCAAAGTGTATCTGCCCGGCACTTTCACATCGGATCAAAGTATATTTCTCCTGGATGTTCACATAGAATCAAAGTGTATCTGTATGGAACGTTCACATAGGATCAAAATGTATTTTTCTTTCACGTTCACTTAAGATGAAAATGTATTCCTCCTGCTTGTTAAAATAGGATCAAAGTGTATTTCAAATGCATGTTCATTTAGGATAAAATTGTATCTTTCACGCGATTGGTTATAATGTTAGCATTCCATTCGTGACACTCAGGTTTGATTCTGACGACGATCAGTTTGTGAATAAGGTGACTGATCGATAATATCGTCCTCGGAAGACAATCTCAGCGTGCGGGGCCATTGGAAAATACCTGAGACCCATATAACGGGTAGACCCAAGCCTTGCGAGTTAAATTGGGTAGACAAAAATGTTCGAAAGCCGTCGATAGTTGTGTTCGCACGAAGTCACAAGTCATCGTGAACGAGAGTTTGAACGTGCTTACCTTGTTCTACTGATTCTGCTAGATTTAAAGTTTTCTCCTTGAAACAATGACTAAGGCCTGGTTGGCATGGTTACACTATAAACTACAGGTTGGCTTTGTGGGTGTCGAAGAAACACAAATGTGCCTAAGCGAGCGTTTACAACGGGGATTAGATGAGTATACTCAAAAATGAACAACATGACATTATATTACATAACGCCATCCTATTCTCTGTCTCTGTTTCTCTTTCTCTTTCTCTCTCTCTCTCTCTCTCTATATATATATATATATATATATATATAAAATATAGTTTTACGGTATGCTATATTTATGCACCCGATATCAGAGATATAGCGTATGTAAAAATAAAAGTGGTCATTGAAGTCAATACCCAGCATCGAGAATCTGTTTCATGCTTAAGCGCAATCGTCAGACCTGATTGACAGGCCAGACGATTGCGTTTAAGCATGAAACAGACTGTCACCTCTGGGTGTTGATTTCATTGTCTATTTTCACACACACACACACACACGCACGCACGCACACACACACACACACACACACACACACATATATATATATATATATATATATATATATATATATATATATATATATATATATATATAATCAAGAAGAAGAACTTAAAGATCTATTTCGGTTAAATTTATTTCTTTAATATTTCTATATATTCATCTCTTCAGACCGAAAGTTCTTAATAAATGGAGACAATTTATCTGAACTGATATACTAGATTAACAGGAGGAAGGAAAAGCAAGAAAATAAAAAGGGAGAGGAAGAAAGAAAAATAACAGATTTTCGAATATAACATTCTTTTTAAAACGTGAAATAGAGAGGGGGGCTAGAGAGAGTGTGTGTAAAAGAAGGGACAAGGAAGGAAGAAATGAAGAGATAGTAGTAAAACTTAGTCACAAATTGGTAATATATATAGAGAGAGTAACGAGATACTGAATTCCATTTGGAATTGAATATATCATCACTTGACAGTCACATAACTATCTACGTGACCACATCAAAGTCTCGGAAAGGTAGTAATATTTGAGTATTGTTTTTTCTTATATACAAGATATCCATAAAGTCCATAAAATACTTGTAACTTTGTAACTATACACGATAGAAACAATCTGTAAAAAGTATAAGAAAGACGTATTTTAATTTATTATTGAGATTGTTAATTTTCAACATATCCACCATTATTATAAAGGGTAGTACAATGCTGTAGTTCTCGGAAAATATTTCGTTCCTAATTTTCAATAATACCATCAATCACATCAATTATTCTAGCTTGTAATTCCTCTAAAGATCAATGTTTAGTTGAATAAACATTACTTTTCACATTCCCCATGTAAAAAGTAACCCAATTAAGTCAAACGGTCATTCTGAAAAAAAAAAAAGTCATTTAAAGTTTAAAAAAATTGAAAAAAAGTCATTTTGAAATTTCAAGAAATTGAAAAAAAATTAACGGATAAAATAAATAATAAGTAAATGTTCCGAAGACAAGAAAAAACTAGGTATATCAAGCTTTCTTATTCGATCTGGAGGGGGGGGGGAATAGGTATAATTACCTTCCCAGACCAACACCAATTATTAAATAAACGATCAGAACTCATGTCAAAATGCAGACACGAAATCAGATTTTTACTACGTTACTTAAAAATAAAAAATAAAAACGAACAAAAAATAATAAAAAATAAATTAATTAAAATAGAAAATAAATAAATAAAAATAAATAAGTAAAATAAAATAACCCAACTCAATAAATAAGTAAACAAATTAAGTAAACCAAACTACGAATGCACACATAAACACAAGTAATAATAATAATCACCAGCAAATAATAAAGTAATCAATAATAAATAATGAGTAACAAAAAATTAACAAACACTATAAACTAGCCAAAGCTGTACACAATTATTTCTACAGAATAACTCTTAGAATAATTTGAAACATAACAGTTACCGTCCACCCAATAACGGTTAGAATAATACAATATACCTACCCATAATTCACTATTGACCATCACATATAAGCAGTCGAGCCAAAACATAATACACATGGCTTGAAGATTGAGTTTAAGCATGAAACAGACTGTGTAACTCCCCGTGACTATGTCATACTCTCTATGAAGGTTTCTCAACTTTCTTTTGTCTATTGCCCTCTTTATTTACTGTTCTTCAATTAAACGCCGTCTCCAAAAGAATTTCTTAACGAAACTAAAATGTCATTTAAACTTACATTGCTCACTTAGCTTGACGTTTTTGTCTTTTCTTAGATTCTCAATATTTGGATTGATATTTGTAAATTATTTTCTTATTCTGCACGCATTCACATATCACTTCTACTTCTTGACTTTGCTAATGTTAAAGCCACACTCATCTGAAAAAAAAACAACAACTCTACTTTAACCTTTTCAGACCACTTGTTTAGGTGTATTTCATCATAAAACCTGTTTCGACTTGACGGCACACGCTGCAAATCAGTGCGATTTCTTATCTTCAACATGACTGCTCGTTTCCAAGCATGACTGTCTGCTCAAGCGCGTTTTTTTTTCAACGCCACAAAGCCAACCTATGATTTATAAGCAAACTATTTCGAGCGGACCTTAGTTATAGTTCAAGTATATGCCCCATCCATGGCCGCATAAGGGTTTGAATTCAGTGTTGTTATTATATTCTAGTTGCTAACTATGACTAGGAAGTCCAAACTGTCCTGCTATTTAATCCATAGCTGAGTCATTTCAGCTCGTTCAATTTTTTTTTCATCATTGCATTTTAACTTAAGAAGTTTTCATGGATATTTTCACTCACAGATTCTGCATCAAACTAAAAAAAAAAAAAACAAACAAAAAAACAATATCTATGGCTTGAAAAAGAAAGAAAATCAGCAATTCAGTTCTTCCTTCATTCACAATAAATATTCTACATAATTTTTAAGAGCTTCCTCTGAAATGCTTTTTTTTCTCGTACTTCTTGCCTGTGGAACTTCTTTCCAATTTCTTGCTTCCCTGCCAAGTACGATCTTCAAAAAATTTAAATGCACCGTCAGTCGCCATTTTGTGTCTTCTTGAATCCTGTTTCTTTATTGTCTCTTTCCTCACTTCTCCTCACTAAAGTCTTCCACTCTCTGACCCCCTGCGTTCTAGTGGCAATATCGCCTTGATTGGGATGAAATGACTAAAAAAACTGGTACGAAACATATATACTTTGTTAAAAGACGTAAACATGAAAAAAAAATGTAAAAATATTTTAAACGCCTAGAAATGTACATAATTTGCCTTCAAACAGAAGTAGAAAATCACCAAGTCTTTGAAATAACTAGGTTAGTAGTTCGTTATTTTTCACATATATATATATATATATATATATATATATATATATATATATATATATATATATATATATATATAATTATGGTATCAAATAGGCTTTAATATCTGTCTCGACAATTGTCTTTTTTGAAAACTATCGAACTTCCGTGTGTAAAATAAGTCTGTCGTGTTTGCGAAGAAAAAATTTAAAAATATATATAAATTAAGATTTGGTAAAATAAACAAATTAGATATATTCAAATCATAGACACGCTATTAGAACATATTCTATTAATTGTTGCAGACAAAATAGAAAAGGAATCGACCGCAGTAAGGATCATTGTGTCAATGCGAACGGTTCTTTCCCTAGCTGCATGGTATGTCAAGGCTTCATACAGATTTCCTTTTCCTAGACCGGTTGCCATCCAAACCTGTAGAACATAGTCTGTCCTAATATTTACCCATAGATAGGGGGAGAACAGTTGTATTCAAACCTATCCCAATGGTATTAGCACGTAAGTGAATGCAATGAACTCGACTGAAATTCGAAATCGGCTTTCCGATTCCTCAATTCGAGCCGCAATCCATTGCTCTACTGTTCCTCCTGTAGCCGAGTTCGAATTCCAGTCGAGTTTATTACATTCACTTACGTGCTAATACCCCTGTGAAAGGTATGAATTCATCTCTTCTCCCCCAGCTATAGGTAAATAGCAGTACAGACTGGATTCTATAGCCTTGAGTGACAACCGGTCTAGGAGAAGGTAAATTCTGAACTTAAAGCCCTGGCGAAGCACATACTATGCAACAACTAAACAACTGATTTCAGATAGTTTAGGCAGCTTATGTAAACTTATATTAAAAAAAATTAATACTGTACTCTGTACCCTCTTACCTGTTTGCACTTCTCCCCAAAATCTGGTTTCGGTCGGTCAATGTATGGCTATTTTAGAGGGTGCGACGGACAGACGGAGAGAAGTCACAGAATTTTTATTATAGATTTGAGTTGAGTTTCTATATCATATACCATTTCTTCATCAATTCTTCTGAGAATCGAATGATTGCTGAGTGTATAGCTGGCCTCTCGTATTCAAGGACACCTATCTACTAGGGCGGTTAGCCAATCCCTAATGCAGGCGCTTGCTCAGGCGCATTTGTGTTTATTCAACACCTAAACAGAGCCCACCTGTGGTTTATACTGCAACTATGCTGAGCAGATCTTAGTTACAGTTTCTGGGAAAGAGCGTGTTATCTAGCGTGATCAACAATTTGAACAAGGCCAGCACGCTCAAGCCTTCGGCCACGATGACTTGTGACTTTGTGCAAGCAGAGCTATCGACACCCTCCTTCCTTTCCAGGGTTCCGTCTATCCAATTTCACTCACAAGGCTTGGGTCAAACGGTATGATTTTCAGGCACTTTCCAAAGGTGTCGCACGCTGGGATCGAACCCTCCAGTCCGATAATATCAGGAAGTCTCATTCCTCACAAATCTAGCATGGTAAGATTCGAACCCGGGTCTTATGATCAGAATCTAACCACTCGCTCACGTGGACTGAATTTTTAATATAGATTTTTTATTTTTCAACGAATTGAGTTTCGACATCATATACCATTTCTTCATCAATTCTTCTGAGAATCGAATGATTACTTAGTACTGATATTTTAAACATATTTCATAGAACTTGGTACAACATAGTCTTCATGTGAATTTTAAGAGAGGCCCCATGATATTTTCAGCAATGGTGTGTTCATTTTTTTCTTGTAATTATTTTTACCATTTCGTAAGATGCAATTATTCCATTTACATTTGTTTGCATACTTTTTTTTCCGAATAAAGAAGGAACAGTTTTTTCGCTTTTCAAAATCATTTTTCAGTTCTTCACAATATCAGTGGACATGTCGATTTTATAGGAATGTTTTCTTTTAAAATGACATAAACTCGTTATGCGATCATAGCGTCATCTGAAAATATCCTGCTAAATATAAAACACATTAGCTCTTTGATGAAATGGGCTTTCAACAAAGACACAAAACAAATACTCTCCCAAATCCTGTCTACACTTCTTATCAGCAGCAATGTTTAATTATGGGGTATATGAAAATATAATAAATAAATAATGTATAGAGGTTTAATAATGTTCATACTGATTAACTGCTTTCATTAAAGTGATATTTAATCACCAGCTATTTTTAGGTTAAATTATCTATTGTAGCAGTATTGCTAAAGAGATGTTTAAAACAAACATTATCTACAAGGGAGAATTGGATTGGCATTGTCAGATTACGTTCGTCCTAAGATCAAGAATGAAGATAGCTCAGAAATTATATTTATTAGTGTAAAAAAAATTCAGAAAGCTAGTTACAGTTAACAGGTAATAAAGACTTTATATAGGACGATTTATATGGAATAAGGAATATTACCATTCATGTATTCAGAAAGTGATGTCAAGAAATACTTGATATGATACGGTTTAAATTTTTTAAAAAAAGGAAATAAAAATAAACATTTTTTTAACTATATGTATTATAAATCACCAAGTGGATGCAGATTCCTTTTATTTCGACTTGGCCGGCATGAAACCAAAGGTCACCAATTGTTTTAACTCTACATTAGTAATGCAATGCGTTGTCACAGCGTTATTACCACGGGATTTTCCAGCACACTATTTAAAATATTATAAATATATCAATCGGTTCTTAATTTTCTTAGTATATAGTAGGAGTAGGTAGATTCGCTTATCGTCCGGTTAATACTCCTTGCCGGTCTTTTGAAAAGGAGTAGTGGTTTATCCCTTTTTTTTCCTGCTTAGGATCGGGTTTCCGGTTCTTTCTAAAGCCTTCTCTTTCTATTTCACTCCCAGTAGCGCCCTTGCGTTTTAGTGGCATTATCGCCTTGCTTGGGATGAATCGATTAAAATACAGACATACATACGTACATACATACATACATACATATATATATATATATATATATATATATATATATATATATATATATATATATATATATTGAACAATAAAAAAATATTAAAAAATTTAAATCTTCAGACACACTGGGTTGTAGATTAATATTCTTTCGTCTTTTTTATTATTATTTCATTTAGATTCCTCGACTAGTTTCGGCCAAAATGGCCATCATAGGAAGAAGAAATATTTCTGCTTGCTGGTAGCAGTAAACTACAGAAATGAATGTCTTAATGGAGAAAATGAACTTTTGTCTGTAGTTTTCACTTGTTTTTTTTTTTATTTTTTGTCTTTTTAACATGAATCTTTTAACATTCCTTGTGTTGGTCAAACAGCCTCTTTTAAGTTGCTATCTGAGATAAGAGCTGGATGGATCTATGCTTCTGTAATTCCCTTGGTCAGTTTGACAGTTTTATTAGTCCTGGAGAGGGGATGTGTCTCTGTTTAGTGTTTGTGTGTGTGTTATTTGGTTCTTAGGGAGTGAGTGAGTATGATATGTGTAAGCGTGTATATATATATATATATATATATATATATATATATATGCAATATATTGAGTATTCTTTCTGTTTTTTATAGGATAAACAAAAATGGTAAAAAAAAACAGATTTTATTTTAAAAATCGAATTAAAAGGAAAATATTTTTTTAAATGAATTTTTAAGTTTAGTAAATTCGAATATGCAAGAATAGGTTTCATTTCACTTTCAGTGTGATCTTTTTAAACAATTTATGGTTAATCTGACTCCTCCTCGGCTGTTTTTGTCTTTTTCTCTTTTTTTTTTTTTTTTCTTTTTTTTTTTTTACAATTCAAGCAATAATCTTTATAAAGGTTACTGTTTCTACCACAATTATTACAGACAGTCTTTATGGTGACATCTTTGTAATTCAAGCAAAAATGACTAAAACCCCTAAATCCTTTCTAGTTATTTGATCGAGGTTTCCGGAAAGCTTCTTGACTAATCATGAACTTGCCACTCGCTAAATATTAAGGAAATTATTCTATGGGGTGTTCAAACACCTTAATGTACTTAAGAAGGCTGTAGTAATAAAATAAGTACATCCCATCTCACCTCTTGGTTGTAACCATCCGTCACAATAAAATAAACTTTCATATAAATCATAAATAAAGCTTCATAATTTTCTACTTAGAGTTGTTATGTATTACAGACGTTCTTTCTTCTTTTTTTTTTTTTAAGCCATTTTTTGTAACAATCTATCGCTCCTCTCTGCCCAACTTTTTCCCTTGGGGGCTGGCTACGATATCGCCTCCCGTTGAAAAAAAATTGCTCCGTATAATCAGCAAATTCTACATAAATATATAAAAATAAAATATATAAATATATATAAATAGTTTATTATTTACTCTCTAAAAACATTAAAAAATCTCTGAAATATTTATTCGCTTAAAAAAAAAATCTAGCCTCTTCTGATGTATGTAAAATGTAATTATATTATTTGTCATTAGCCTTTTCTTTAAAGTATCCAATTTGACTTAATAAATACAATTGACATTTAACAAATAAATCTTTAGCATTAAAACTAAGTATAAATAAGATATTTGCTTTGACGAATAAGATCTCTAAAGCAGTTTTTAACAATGGTCGGCCCTACTCTAAAAGGTTGGATTACAAATCTGTTAGTACCAAAATAGAAGTTAGAGATGTAAGGCTGAAGATTTCATTTCTACTCCACCCTCTCTTAAAAGACAATAAGGATCACCGGATAATGTGTTGGGTCCAAGTACCTAAATAACATGCAACCCTATCGGATAATGGATCAATTACTCGAGCAGTGAAATTTCGTTATTTGAGTTTTATCCTTATCTTAATGATGTTGTTAATGATCGGTCGGCCTTGTCTTTCATTGAGCGACAGTGTAGAATTCAGATTAAGAAAGATCAGATTTTTTTTGTTGGCATTATCATGTAGATATCGCTAAAGTTAAGGTAACCTTTTCTCTGATTCGACCAGATTGGTAGTAAACATAGTTTAATAGTTGCTATGGTGATAGTGAAAGGGGTAGCTGCAGCAGCAGCAGCGGCAGTAGTAGTAGTAGTAGTAGTAGTAACCACACGTTTTACTTCACAAATGGACACTGGATACCACCAGGCGAACTTCTAACTAATTTAACGTGCTTATCTCAGTGGGATACAAATCGGGAAAATTAAAACTCGCTAAACGGTTTGACATTAACCATTAAAACATAAGATAGATAGATAGATAGATAGATAGATAGATAGATAGATAGATAGATAGATAGATAGACCGTATATTGTAAATTTAGATAGAGAAAATAGATAGATAGATCGTACATTGTAAATTTAGATAGATATGAAAATATATATTGTGAAACTCGTCCTATTATAAATTTATGAAAATAGATAGATACATAGATAGATATATAATTAGATCATCGTATAGGTATACTGCAAATTTAGATAGATAGATAGATAGATAGATAGATAGATAGATAGATAGATAGATAGATAGATAGAAATCTATATGTATTGTAAATCTACATAGATAGATCTATATGGATGTATTAAAATTTAGATATGAAAATTAGAAAATAGATAGATCGTGTATGTTTTGTAAATTTTATATATATATATATATATATATATATATATATATATATATATATATATATATATATGTAGGTAGGTAGTGGGTGCGTGAATTAAATAGATCATATAAGTATTGTAAAATGTTCCATATGCTAATAATATGTGTATGGAACAAAATCAAACTTCAAAAAAGAAAGAATATGCTTGCCATAAAAGCAGCATCATATTTTATTTCGTACCGTGAGTCGAATGTCGCTAGTCATAGAACCAAAATGGAACTACTATTAATTAATTACACCAGAGAAATCGTCATCCATCTCAGGAAGTCTCAAATAGGCTTCAGAGATTAGGATATCCGGTCAGAAACATTTACCAAATTACGACCAAATGATCAAACATCAGAATTTAATTTAGATTCCTTCCTTGGTCAGACCGAGAACACTTCAGTACGACACACACACAGACACATACACACATTATATATATATATATATATATATATATATATATATATATATATATATATATATATATATATATATATATATATATATATCGAATGTAATGAGAACGAAAAATAATATATAAATTCTAACGTTCCCAGCATTAATTCAAAAGAGGGTTCAATTCAATACCGAGAGTAGACCAAAAATTATTTATTATAATTTTTTTCATATAGACAAAAACAATTTACTCACTACAAAGATGCAACCTTGTTTTGGTGCATTTAGTTGCACCTCGACTTGTGAGAACCAAAAATGGTTATGAACAAACAGAAGTGTTCATAACCATTTTGGGCTTTCACCAGTCGAGGTGCAACTAAATGCACCGAAACAAGGTTGCATCTTTTAGTGAATAAATTGTTTTTGTCTATATATATATATATATATATATATATATATATATATATATATATAAAGAATGGATTTATTTTAATCCGACATATTCATTACTTCAAACTTTATTATAGTGGTACTTCTTATTTGAAATGGGTCGTCTATTTCAAATAAGTGTTCACTAATAATATTTGAACTAATATACATATATATATATATATATATATATATATATATATATATATATATATATATATATATATACACACAATGAGAGAGAAAGCAGAAAGAAAGAAAGAAAGTGAAAGAACGTAAATTTAAATAGATTGTTTGTATGTCTTGTAAATTTTCTAATGTGTATATATATGTGTGTGTGTGTGTGTGTGTGTGTGTGTGTGTGTGTGTGTGTGTACACGCGCCCATGTTTGTGTGTATGTGCTTGTACACGCACCCATGTTTGTGTGTGTGTGTCTGTGTGTGTTCAGTAATGCACCTCTTAACCTCTATTTAATCGTAACTGATCACAGACACGATTTTTTTTCAATAATAAATTCTTCTCTTGGAGTAATATTAACTTCACTATAATGTTTTCGTTTGTAATAACTGCCGACACTCTCGCTTCTCTTAGCTCAGCTCAACTTTTAATGAATGTCTGTATATTTTGTATAATGTACAAGAATATTAAGGAACTGAAAGAACAATATGGGTATAATTGTAAATGTGTTTGGTTCAATTTTGAAGCACAGATTGAGGCCCGAACTAATCATAATAGCAAATCAATGTGAAAGAAATTCACTGACCATTGTGTAGCTAATATAAGCATCCAGTCCAGATCTACGTACCCAGTTTGACCTGGTTCGGCAGAAGGCCAAATAAATAAGAAATTTGTTTGCTAGCAGAGTCCTCCTGCATAGGAATATATATATATATATATATATATATATATATATATATATATATATATATATATATATATATATATTAATCGTATTTGTGGATGATCTGTCGCCACATTTTATAAAGTTAGATGTTGTATTTATTTTTTTCTACTCCGACAGTTGGCTAGGATATAAGACCATCGAGCTCGAGGAGGCTTGCTTCCAACATTTCAAGGTTAATCATCGATACATTTTCGTTGATGTAGATACTGGAGTCCACATTCAGGATATCGAACGTTTGTTTGGATCAGCAAAATGGAGGAACAAGTGTCGCCGAGGAACGGCACGACACCTTCTTGAGACCTACCTGGCCGAGTTCATGTGGAGAAGGCAACAACCCGATGGAGTCGACCGATTCGACGCACTCCTGCAGGCTATCACTGCGTTCATGCAACCCGAATTACACGATTAATCTTTGTTATTTCGAGAATATAATTTAAGAAACAAATAGTATATTTTTACGCATCTCTATTCGTCAAAAAGTTGGAAAATCAATTTAAAAAGTGGCGACGGATAACCCACAAGTATATATATATAATTTTATAGGTACCCCCACCAAAAAAATTAAAAGTAATTCTTGATGCTTTTATTATCCTAGGCCCTACTCTATTCCTTATCTTCATTAACGATCTCCCTGCTGTCATCAGTTCCCAAGTAGGCATCTATGCTGACGGCATTACTATTTACTCCCGCCTCAATAGCAAATCTGGTATCGCTGGCAAAACTAATCCGCCCGTTAGTCTCAAAAAGGACAACCAATCTGTTGTAAACTGGGGCAGGAATTGGCTGGTTAACTTTAATGCCTCTAAAACAAAACTGCTCTTTATTACTCACCACAGGGAAACCATCCCTGCCACCCATTAGAATGTCTGATGCTTAACTCCACGAGAGCACCTCTTTGACCTGAGATGGAACAATTACATTGAATCGATAGCTTCATCCACCGCAAGGAAAGTTGGTTCCCTGTGTCGCACCAAAAAGATTTTCTCGCCCGAGTCCATCCTTCAAATCTACAAATCCACCATTCGCCCTTGCATGGAATACGGCTGTCATATATGGTCTGGTGCACCCGATGTTCGCCTTAGTCCTCGACAAGATCCAGAGACGGCTATGCAATGTGGTTGATCCTGATCTGCCATCTCGTATTCAGTCGCTCTCTCACAGACGTGCCGTCGCCTCCCTCTGTCTTTTCTACAAATACTTTCACCCTAACTGCTCCGACGTGCTACTTTCCCAGACTGCATGAACTTAAGCGTGCTACTAGGCTGGCATCACGGTCCCACCCTTTAACTGCCGAAACAGTTAAATGTGTCCGTCTCTTCTACTCCAATAGCTTCATGTCCCGCACCTCCCGTCTGTGGAATTCTTATTACTTGTTTCCCTGATAGCTATAATCTCCAACTATTCAAATGTAATGTCAATTGACATCTCCAGATGCCCTGACCTATTCCCTGTCCTTCTCTTCATCCTTTCCTCCATCACGCCTCTATTCTCGCTCCCACTCTGTAATACCTTGCGTATTAGTGGAATCCCGCCTTGCTTGGAGTGAAAGGATTAAAAAAAAATTCAAAATCGTTCATATTGACAAACCTGTGAACACAATACTCTTTATTAAAAAATCTTTCAAAAATAAAATTTATTTTTCTGAAACGTTATTTGAGAAAAATTAATTGATTTAAGTTTAATTAATCTGAATCGAAATAAATATTACTTAAGTTTTTGTTTAAAATATCGCAGAAAAATATTTTTTTAAAAAACGGAGGTAGGTGTTTTATGATGTGTTGAAACATTTATCGACAACCTCGTGTATGGGAAATTTATCTAAGGAGGTGAGGTTATAATAAAATTACATAATGAATACAACGTAAACCTCTTTTTAGAATTTTTTAACTACCTAGTAATTTTTAAAATTTTAAATATTTTAAGAATACTAATATTTTATTGAATTTTAGGTACTTTGGCTTTATAGCCTTCATTACGGTGGTGCTTGTTGAGGAAATGTTAGAAAATTACCAATAAATTTTAAATTTACTATAGTTAGCGCTCTTATTTTCTGATAGTGTCGTGTATGGACGCCCGTATTTACAAAAATTGGCACGTTTATACACGCACAAAAAAATTTCAAATTTATTTTTTAAATAATTTTAAAAATTTAAAAATTATTTTTAAAATATTAGTGGGTAGATAAATTGTATTAAGCTTTTCCATTTATGATTAGTAAATATAGTTTTTACTTAATAACAATATCACCTTACCGCAGCAATTTGCTGCGGTAAGGTGATATTGCTTATTAAGTAAAAACTATACAAAATTTTAAAGGATTTAAAAGTTTATAAATTACTGTAATTATAATTTTTTTAAATGAAAAAAACTTCTTATAAAATTCATTATTCATCGAAAATATTTTTTTTATAAGACAATAGTGTTCATAATATTCATAAAAGCAATTAAAAGCTTTTCTAATTACATAACGTCTTAGTTTTGTTGCATTTTTTATTTTACGATTCAGAGGGAGTGGCTTGTTTAACCCCCAAAAAATGACGATTTTAATTCACCTAGAACTTTTTCCTATAACTAATATAAACATTAAGCGCTACAAAAACAATTTATCGAAATTTAATAAAATTAAATAACTGGATGATAACATATGTAAAATAAATATTTTTACCAAGATTTTCTAAAAAAAAAAAAAAGAAAGGTTTTAAAAAATAATATAATTTATTTGAGAATAAATACTAAAAGTTTCATTAAAATCCGACAATAAACTGATTTTTGCAAAAATTTCCAAATCAACGACTTTTTCACCGTAAATAAGACGATGACATTTCCCATACTAATTTATGGTCCTTCACCGAGGCTAGAAAAACAAAATTTTTAACCAAAATTTAATATTCTGCAAAAGATTTTTAAAAATAATTTTCACATTAAAACAATTCTTTAGTCTTAATAATAATGCGAAGTTTTTGACGATGAAACTTTGTTCTTGTTAAGTTTTGGACATCTTTTCATCATGTATATTGCATCATATATATATATATATATATATATATATATATATATATATATATATATATTCATCACCGCTAATGCAACTCATACAACTTTCAGGCCCGGTGCAATCATCAGGTGCTGATTGAAAACTCTATAAGTTATATCTCTGTTACATCAAGCACTATTATTTTAGCACCAGCACTCAAATCTATCTCTCTCTCTCTCTCTCTCTATATATATATATATATATATATATATATATATATATATATATATATATATATATATATATATATATATATATATATAACGGTATATATAGGCAGCGAGTATTCATTCAAACAGACACGACATTGACACTTGAAAATGACTGAGATGGTCGAAAGTACTTGAACAAAACAATAACACATGAACCTCGGACTGTTTATCGACAATTTTGACCACAACACACAACACATTATTCGAAAATAGAACAAAATACAATAAAAAAATAAAGCAGACCGATCTTGACAGTTCTTTGTACTGAATCTTGCTTAGACAGGTAGATAGCTAGATAGATATGCATAGATAGAGATATATGCATAGAGATATACATAGATAGATAGATAGATAGATAGATAGATAGATAGATAGATATGCATATATATATGTGTGTGTGTGTATTTATTCAAAGTTATAACATATGCATG